>JAWWLV010000301.1:0-16735 GCA_035041135.1 Platyrinchus mystaceus | reverse complement strand
GCCCAGAGCACTGAGTGCCACATCCAGGCCTTCCCTGGGCACCTCCAGGGCTGGGCACTCCAAACCTCCCTGGGCAGTTCCAATGTTCAACCAACCCTTTCCAGGAAGGAATTTCCCCAATATCCAACCTGACTCCTGTCCCTTGTTCCCTGGGAGCTCACCCCTCCTCTCAAGGAGTTTTAGGGAGCAATAAAATCCCCCCTGAGCCTCCTTTTCTCCAGGCTGAGCCCCCCCAGCTCCCTCAGCCGCTCCTCATAGGATTTGCTCTCTAAACCCCAGAAAACTCCCTGTATTCTCTATAAAATATACATATTTTCACCTCTGGAGAGGTTAAACCCATCAATCTGCATCTGCCACGATCTGGGCTTGGAAACTCATCTGTAATTTGCTTTTTGGGGCGGGCCAGACGTGCAGCAGGACGTTAAGTGCCCACCGAGGCGTTTCCCTCGTCCCTACGGCGCTTCCACAATCATCTTGTAGCAACATTTGGGCTCATTTTGCACATTATGAGGGATATTAATTATGAACAGGCTTTGGAATTGAATTTGGGCTGCTTCCCTCCCCCCCCAGCAGATGCTGAGTTGGTGTCATTTATGACCATCCTGTTGCTGGAAAGGGGAGAATCATCCATGTCACCCTGGCACGAGGAGACAGAGTGAAGTGAAACACGGAACCAGCCCAGAAAACCCAAGTGCTTCATCTCCATTTTAAAAATTATTTTAATTATTTCCCCCCAGTAAACTTACTCCTTTCAGGTCTGTGCCCTTGCAAAGTTTTGGCAGGTCCATGTCCCGATTTTCCACGTTATTGGAAAGAATCAGGCCCTGTCCTGTGGTCCTGCAGCCCCCACCAGACTCTCCTCTTCTTCCCCTCCATCCTCCCCACTGTTGAAATGATGAAACAAAAATAACCAGCAATAAATAAGAGTTTTACTTTAAAAAAACCCCCACCCCTATAACTCATTTTATTCATAGCCACTAATTCCATTAATTATGTTATGATGCAATTAAGCATTTCATTTCCTGGCTATTAAAGATTAAATTATTTATTAATAATTACAGATCATTAGCTGATAATGTTCACTCAGCAGCTGAATAATTCATCCCCTTTGACTGAGCTTTTCCCCCCACACTCCTTGACATTCGTCTCTTCATTTTTTTTTTTCCTTGGAGTTTGGACATTTATTTCCCAGCTCAGGGAGGAGCCACAACCTCCAGAGAGCTCTGGTGTTTTGGGGGGGTCACAGCCAGGTCTCACCTGCCCCTCCAGGACCCTTTTCCAGCCTTTTTGGGGCTGGAGATGGAAATACAGAGACAGGGAGCCTCGTGACTCCCCCTCCCCTTCTGTGGGTCAGCAAAAGCCCCTTTGGCTTTCTGGAATATTTATCAGCAAACCCTGTAGGATAAAAACAACAAGGCCAAGGGTAACAATAACCTGACTGGTGTTAATAATAAATAAACCAGTGATAATAATAATAATCAAACCAGCCTGGAAGGACAAGTCCTGGAGGAAAAGGCTCCTTGGAAGGAGGGGATCTCTGCTTTTGGATGCACCTGTTAATAATGATATTCCCCACACACAGACACATGAAAAAAAGCTCTAAAATGTTCCTTTTCTTCCTGCAGTGACCTTGGAAAAGGTGCAGGGAGGGGATGGGGAGCTGGGGGGCCTCAGGGAATGATCCCAGCCCTGGCAGGGTGGTCGTTCCCCAGAGCAGGGACTGGTGGTAGATGATAATTCCACATATCTCAGACTCCCCCAGGAAATGTCCTGCCTCACAGAAGCCACGGTGAGGGGGCTGTTTCATGAGGAGCACTGCAGGTCTGGGGGGTTGTTAGTTTTCATTTTTCACCCATTTACACGTGGGCTGGTGAGGATTATTCCCAGGGAGGTGAGGGCTGTGCTGTGCCCTCCCAGCAGCAGCAGAGGAGTGATGGGAGAAGGGATTCCTGCTGCTCAGGGCATTAGACACGGCTGCTGAGCACCTGGGCTCCATTTCTGGCCTGGCCAGCACATTCCTGCAGGACTCTGAGCCCTTTACCCAGGGAGAAATGAAGCAGATAAAGCACATCACAGCTGATATCCCTCCCAAGGAGTGCAGGCAGTGGGGGAGCTGCTGGGAACTCTCCAAGGGCTGAAGTGATGCTTCCCAAAGCAAGGGATGGATCCACAGGCTCCTCTTCTGCCACAGCCAGTGGGTTTTTTGGGATAGATCTTGAAGGTTCTGATTAGGGCTGCTGTGGGAATCCAGAGGGGGAGAGGAGCAAACGCCTTCCCTGCTTTGGAGGGAGAGCTGAGATGTGGTGATTTGCCTGAAGTTATCCAAGATACACCCAGGGTCTCCTGTCGGTCACCCAGAATCTCTCCTGGTCACCCAGAACCTCTCCTGGTCACCCAGAACCTCTCCTGGTCACCCAGAACCTCTCCTGGTCACCCAGAACCTCTCCTGGTCAGGATCTCCTCCTGGTCACCCAGGGTCTCCTTTTTTTGGGATGATTTGGAAACCTTCAGAGCCCAGACCAGCCTGGGAACTGGGTATCTGGTGGGGAGCAGAGTGGCCCCAGAATTCCCAGTTCCAGGAGCTCACCCTTGATTTTCCTCACACAGCCCAGGTTTGATGGGAGTTCTCTGATGTGCAGGGACAGGTCCTTGCCTGTGCCACGGCCCCACCAGCCCTTCCACCTGCACAATCTGCCAGGCAGATGCTCCCCTGAAAAAAACCCCTTTAAAATAACTCCTCCCGCTCTCCATGTGCTGAGTGAAGGATGAAATCGATGTCAGCCATAAACAGAATTAGTTACATAAAGCCTGGCTTGATAAAAAAACCCAAGGAGGGGAGTGGAGCTGCCTTTTAAACTTAATTATGCACATGTTTCTCAGCCGGGGTTTATTGAATCATATGGTCTGAGCCATAAACAAACACTGAAAAACCTGCCAGTGTCGGCTGCAACAAGAAAGAAAATGATCTTTAAAAATCAAATATTTGTTTGTGAGTCCCAGGAGCAGAAGCCCCTGCATCAAAGTCAGCAAGGGACTTCCATTCTGCAGGAGAAAATTCCTCGTCCCCTCCATGGACTCACAAACCTGGGGATCTGTGGGTTTGGGGAAGGAATCCTGGAGAATTCAGGGATGAGGGGAAGGTGGGAGCAGAACATTTGGGATCCTGGAGCCCTCAGGGATGAGGGGAAGGTGGGAGCAGGACATTTGGGATCCTGGAGCACTCAGGGATGAGGGGAAGGTGGGAGCAGGACATTTGGGATCCTGGAGCACTGAGGGATGAGGGGAAGGTTGGGAGGGAAATATTTATTTGCAGATGGATATTTATTGAATAAATACGAAAGAGATGATTTTTTGGGGGGGAAAAAAAAAAGGAAAAAAAAAAAGAACAAACAAAGCAGCTCAGCCTCCCTGTCTTATCAAGCCCCAAGTTCTCCTTCATCTGTGCTCAAATCTCTATAATTTACTCTTCTTTCCCTCGCAATGTTTACAGCTTTTATGTCGTTTGAAGGTTATTTATAACAATTATGTAAGGAGGAAAGAAAGTTCCATAAACTGAGGTAATTTACTGTAAAATATACACTGGGGGGAAAAAAAATAAATAAATGATCAGGAGCCTGTTCCTGCATTGAGGGGAAATGAGAGGGGAGGCACCTCTCTGGTGGCATCCAGGCAAGAGGATTAATGATGGAATATCGGGAAAGGAGGGGAAATTGGGGCATCCAAGGGCAAGGTGTGCTGGGACAGGGGTGGCAGCAGTGCTGGGGGGGGATGGCCAAGCCAGCATGGCCTGGGAGGGGGTTAAACCTCGTTTTCCAGAGGCAGGAGCTGAGCTCATCCTGCCCTGGCACTGGGAAGGATCCCACTGGGGCTCCACGCTGGATTCCTGCCCGTCCTGGGCTGCACAGGAGCTGCTCCAGTTCCCTGGCAGGGCTGGGGGATCCCAGGGCTCTCAGTGGCAGCAGCTCCTTCAGCCCTGGCTCTGCAAATCTGATTAGAGGGGCTGGAAGAGAATCACCCCTCGATAAAGCTCCCCAAAATCATAATAATAATAATAGGAGAGGCTGAATGGGGATAAATGAATTCATCAACTGCAGAGCTGCAACTCGGTTATGAGACACGGGCAGTGGAGTGGAGCAAGTGCTGAGGCAGCATTTGGGCTCTTAATTCGGTCTCTCCAGCACTTCACCCCCCTCTAAGTCCCCCTCTGGAGAGAGAGAAGACTCAGCAGAAGGAGCCAAAGGCGGCGGGGATGCCAAACCCGGGCAGTGCCAGGGCAGGGCAGCCCAAGGGCCTCGTCCAGGCTGAGTTTTTAATCCCCCCAAAGGAGGGGAAAATCACTTTCTGTGCCTGCTCACGTGTGCTTTTGTTTTCCCTTCGCTTCTCCAGCGCCGTAATTACCTCCACACCAGGCATTTAAGGAGCGTCGTAAACACGGGGAACAATAAACGGAACGAAAGGGGGAACAATTGGCTGTAAATAAATACAACAGGTAACGAGGAGGAGACAAAACAGTCTGGTGACAACAGAGCCATCGGGGCTGAGCTCTGCAGGGGGAGCTGGGCTGGGAGTGGAGCAGCTGGAGAGGCTGCCAGGGGGTTCAAATATCCCGGGAAATCCTGCCAGGGGAGGGTCAGGGGCGTCAAACACACCAGAGCGTCCCCAATGTGCCCCCTGAACGGTTACAGGGGGGATTTTTGGGGGGTCTCTCCAGGTGAACCCCTCCTTCCTTGCCCCTGCTGAGGATGCAGGATGGATTGACAAGGGTGCAGGATGGTTTGGTGAGGATGCAGGATGGATTGATGAGGATGCAGGATGGTTTGAGGGGGATGCAGGATGGTTTGAGGGGGATGCAGGATGGTTTGGTGAGGATGCAGAGTGGTCTGAGGGCGATGCAGGATGGTTGATGAGGATCCAGGGTGGTCTGAGAAGGATGAAGGGTGGTTTGAGGGTGATGCAGGATGGTTTGAGGGGGATGCAGGATGGTTTGAGGGGGATGCAGGATGGTTTGAGGGTGATGCAGGGTGGTTTATGAGGCTGCAGGATGGTTTGAGGGGGATCCTGCATCCCCCAAGCTGTGTTTTTGGAGGCAGAGGGCAGGCAGGGGAGTTGGGAGGCTGCAGGTCCTGCTGCTCCCCAGCTCTGACGCCTCCTTGAAGGAGAATTCCCAGTTAACCCATCAGGCTCAGTCACTGGGAGGCAGCAGGGGCAGTTTTCCCTCTCCCAGCTCGCCCACTTTGGAGCCCAGCAGGTCTGTTCAGGGGCTGTGTGAACAAAAGCAGAGGGTTCTTTAATTTTGTTTTAATTTCCAGTGATGTTTGCTAAGTCACTGTGGGCCCTTATCAGCCCTTTCCATTTCCTGAGGAATCCCATTCTCTTCTCTGTCCTCTCTGAGCTCGAGCCCCAGATCTGAAGAGCTGTTTATTATCTGCTTTGCCTTCTGATAAGCTCCTGTTTATAAATTCTCCTCCCCTTCTATATATCTCCATTTGCCTGTTGTTTGTTGTTCGTTTTTTTGGGGTGGTTTTTTTTTTTTCCCCCTTCCTGATTTTTAAGTTTATTTATTTATTTTTAAACTGTAGATAAGACATTTTCTCCCTTTGCTGGCTGCCTTCCAGCTCCCAGGGCCCCTCTCCCAGCCCTGACATCACCTCAGTGACGTTGGGGGTTTGTATTTCTGGTAAATTAACTCATTTTAGGGTCATCCAGGAGGGGTTTTTTTTCCCCCTTGGCCACCAACCCTGGGTGGGACCTTCCCATCCCATGGGATGCAGCTCCCAGGGGGATGCAGGAGGATGCAGAGGGGTGCAGGAGGAATCAGGAGGATGCAGGAGGATGCAGAAGATGCAGAGGACACAGAAGGATGCAGGAGGATGAAGGAGGATACAGGGGGATGCTGGAAGATGCAGGAGGAATCAGGAGGGTGCAGGAATATGCAGAAGGATGCAGGAGGATACAGGAAGATCCAGGGATACAGGAGGATCCAGGAGATGCAGGAGGATCCAGGGATGGAGAAGGATGAAGGGATGCAGGAGGATCCAGGGATCCAGGGAATCCAGGAGGATGCAGGGAATGCAGGAGGATGCAGGGATGGAGGAGGATGCAGGGATGCAGGGAATGCAGGAGGATCCAGGGATGCAGGAGGATGCAGGGATGCAGGAGGAACCAGGGATGCAGGGAATGCAGGAGGATGCAGGGATGGAGGGAATGCAGGGAATGCAGGAGGATGCAGGGAATGCAGGAGGATCCAGGGATGCAGGAGGATCCAGGGATGGAGGAGGATGCAGCTCCCAGGGAGCTGAGGCAGAAGAGGTCCTGGCTCTGGGATGGTTTATGGACTGTCCCCACCTGCATCAACAGCAAATGGCCCCAAAACCTCCTTTCCTTCCAATTCCCGACTTCCCCGAGCGAGGCTTTCTCAGCCCTGTGCTCCCAGCGGGGAGGGGACAGCTCTGGTCCCCCCAGGGAATATTTACAGAGCTCCAAGTCCCCTCCAGTGGCCCCCTGGGGCAGGAGGGAGGTCGATCCATCAGCGGGGTGGCACCTCAGGGCCTCCCTGCTGCCTGTGAGCGCCAGATCCATCACGCTCCTTCCCAGCAAGGACACCCAGCAAGGTCCCTGTCACCTGCCTGAAATACGGCAGCACAGAGAGGCCACCAGGGCTGGGAGAACTCCCACCAAACCCAGCTTCTCCTTTGAATTCCTGCCCAGCTTTCCTCTGCTCCCCCGGCCAGGGAGAGGCTCAGGCTGTTCCCAGCAAGGCCCATCTGGTGCTGGAATGCTCGGGGCACATTCCCGAGGTGGGGATGGATGAACTCGGCTCCAGGCAGGGGGAAAGAGCCACCAGGACCTGCTGTGGGGTTTTGGGGGGTGGGTGCACTGCAATTCCTGGGCAAAGGTCTCCTGGTGGAGCTGTGGGGAGGGATCCTGTGGGATGCTGGAGCGTCGGGGCCCTGAGGAAGTTTGCAGGGGCCGAGTGCAGTGCTGAGGGTGCTGAGAGGGTTTAACGGGGCAGGAGGATGCAGGGGGTGCAAAAGGATCCAGGAGGGTGCAGAAGGATCCAGGAGGGTGCAGAGGATGCAGGGGGATGCAGGAAGATTCAGGAGGATACACGGGGATGCAGGAGGGTGCAGGGAGATTCTGGATGATGAAGGATACAGGAGGATGCAGGAGGATGCAGGAGGATGCAGGAGGATGCAGGAGGATGCAGGAGGATGCAGAGGACACAGAAGGATGCAGGGGCTTCACTGTGCAACCACCCCAATCCCTCCAGGCCCCATTTTGCAGTGATCCCACTGAGGGCAGGGGGCAGAGCAGCACCCAGAGCCCTCTCCCTGCCTGAGGCCATGGAGAGCAGCACCCAGAGCCCTCTCCCTGCCCCTCCCGGTGAGCGCAGCAGCTCAGCCAGGCAGCTCAGCCAGGCAGCTCAGCCAGGCAGCTCAGCCAGGCAGCTCTGCCAGCAGCTCCTCTGTGCACAGCTGTTCAAAGACAATAAAAATTACCCTCCTGCCCCGCAGATTTCTCTCTGACATCCCATCTGGGGCTGATTTGTGGCAAGCAGGAGCCCTGTGTTAGGATGGGGGACTCGCTGAGAGCAGGCAGGATCTCCCTGGGCTTGGGGGCGGGGTGGGAGAGGGGGGAGCTTTGTCAGAGCCTCTTTCAAACAGGATTAAAAATGCCTGAGGAGATAAGGATCCCAAATGTGAGTCTGTCAGGCCAAGGCAGATGGGAACCAGGGCTGCTGCACTGACTTCACCCTGTACATCCAGCACGGGGACCTCCCAGAGCATCCCTGCTCCCGGTTTGGAGAGACAGGCCGGGGTCAAAGGGATGCTCTGGGCAGGCAGGACCATGGGATGTGGGCTCTGTGGGGCCAGGATGGGGCTGGCAGCAACAAGACCTTCCTGCTGCTGGGAAAAGGGGTTTCTGTGCAGGGCTGGCCATGCCCAAACTCCAGAGGCACCACGTGGAGAGCTGGGACAGAGCCATGGGAGCTCTGTGTGTTTGGTGTGGGCAAAGGCTGGGTGGGTTTAGATGGGATATTGGGAAGGAATTCTTCCCTGGGAGGGTGGGGGAGGCCCTGGAATGGATTTCCCAGAGGAGCTGTGGCTTCCCCATCCCTGGGAGTGTCCAAGGCCAGCTTGGAGCAACCTGGGCTAGTGGAAGGTGTCCCTGCCCGTGACAGGGGGTGGCACTGGATGAGCTTTAAGGCCCTTCCAACCCAAACCATTCTGTGATTCTATAACAGATCTGTGATTCATGCAGCAAATCATCTGAGCAATCCTCCTCCTTCCCCCCCCCCTCCCTTTCCTGTGAGATCTGTAGTTTCTGGAAGTTGCCTTCCCTCTCCTGCCGATCCGAGGTGTCACAAACACCCGAACGACACAAAAGGGAAGAGGGGAGGGAAGAGGGGAGGGAGGCTGAGCACCAGAGACACATTATTCACATTCCAGCTGAGCTGGCGGTGTCAGGTCGTGTTACACCGAGTCTCTTTAAGCCCTGACACCGTGCGGGGGGAGCCGAGCCGGGCACAGCGCGGGGTGAAACCCGCACTGACCACGGGCATCAGCGATCCCAAATGCCGGGACCAGCAGTGCCCCAAAGCCTCGGCACTGCTCCCAAAATGAGGCAGTGGGAGGTGGTTCTGAAGAGCAGGGATTTGTACCCTCCTGGCTCTGGAGGAGGAAAAGGGGGAGGGGGGCACAGCCCTTGCCCCCCTCTGGAGCCTTGGGGTGATGACCCTGCCCTGCAGTTCCCGTGTGGATCGTGTCTCCTCACCCCCTGCCCGCCCCCCCCAGGGCCCTCCCTGGGCACGGACACACAGACACAGCACAGAGAGGGGCTGAAACGCCCCAAATTTCGGTGGGGGGGACGTGGCAGGAGGGTCGTGCAGGACGCGGGGATCAGCCGAGCCCGGCTCCTTCACCTGCAGAGCCCTCCGAGAGCTGGAGATGCCATCCAGGCTGACACCACCCCGAGCATCCCCCGGATCTGCCAGGGGCCGTGCCCGCCCTCCCTGCCAGCTGTCAGCCTCCTGCTGGGGCAGGAATCCCTTCAGAGCCCGGGATCTGCCCCAGGCAGCCTCGCGTTTCCTTCTCCATCAGCCGAGACACCGCTGGAGGAGCAGCAGGGACCGCCCAGGGCAAGAGAGGGGGCACCCAGGGCAAGAGAGGGGGCACCCAGGGCAAGAGAGGGGGCACCCAGGGCGAGCAGGGCCCTTGGAGGGGGTTCCCGAGGCAGGAGCAGTGGGAGGGTGGCAGCAGAGTGCTCCGAAGAGGTGGAAATTTGGAGCCACAGCAGCGCTTGGGCAACCCTGGGGCCTGGCATGGTGTGGGGCATCACTGGCTCATCCCCTGCCGTGGCAGCCGGGCCAGGGGGCAGGGATTTGGCAGGGCTGTGTGTGAGCAGGGGGCACAGGGGACTGCAACCCTCATTTGGGAAGGCAGTTGCCATGGAAACCCGTGCCTTTCTTTTCTGACCAGCGGAGAACACTTGTTCTCCAGCGCTGAGGAGGGAAACTTCAGTGGGGAGGGGGTGTGTGTGTAAAAAAACAAGGGGAAAAATGGAGGAGAAAAATTCCCTGGCAGAGGGAAAACGCCCCTGTGAGGCTGTGCCTCATCCTGCCCGTCCCCACTGCCCACAGGGATGTGCCAAACCCAGCCAGGGCCACCAGGTACCGTCCTGGGAGGTTCTCCCTGCCGCCCACCCGGGAGGCTCCGGCATTTTTCCAGCTGCCAGGCAATGAACTGCTTCTCCGAGGCACCTGAACTTGAATTCCTGTGGGGACCAGCACAAGCTCTAACATTTTCTTGGAGGAAAAGGTTGTTACTGAGATTATTGACCTGGAGGGCAGAGTTAAAGCAGACTGGAAATCATAAAAAAACAATTCCATTTTCCACCCAGACTATCAAGGCTCCCAGCAAAGTCTTCCCGTGTCTTTTCTTCTCTCCTTTTTTTTCTCCCCTGCTAACAGGCAGTTTTTAAGGTCACCGTTGCTGCCTTGCTGTGCATTATCAAGTAATTTGCACAATATATTTCTTCCCTCTGTGTATCTTCCCCTGATAAAGTATCAAATGCCAGGGCAGGAACAGGAGGGGTCTGGGAGGGGATTGCTGGGAGGCAGCGGGAGCTGAACCTTCCCTGGTGAGGACAGAGGTGAGAACAGCCAGGGAGGACGGGGAGAAAGGCTGGGAGAGGTGAGAAATAAACCAGGCTTTGTGTTTTGTGGTTTTGGGGGTTTTTTTTGATTTATTTTCCCCTGCAGTGTGTTTTCACAGCCCCAGGTTTGCTGAGGTTCCATGGGCTGGGTGGGAGCGGGGTTTGAGTGGCGGGTGATGCTGCAGTTGTTTGGGATTCCTGTTCCTGGGGGATTTCCTGTCCAGGGGGAAATGCTGCCCGTGCCCAGGCCCTGCCTGGTGCCCACGGGGTGCAGGGCAAGGAAAAATCCCTGCCCAGTGATGCTGAGGTGGCTCCAGGGCACATTTCCAGGGCTGGTGGCTCCCACCACATCCCATTGGGGCAGGAGAACAATCCCTGGGCTCCACAAAGAGCATTTCTGGGATGTTCCTCCATCCATCCCTGCCTGTGGACAGGCACCACGACCTGCCCTCTGCCCAGCTGCTGGATTCCCACTGAGTGTCCCCCATCCCAAGGGTTTCCTGAGACCTCTTAGGAGCTCTGGGGACAGCAAAGAACAGCTTTCCCAGAGGAGCTGTGGCTGCCCCATCCCTGGAAGGGCTCAAGGCCAGGTTGGAGCAATCTGGGATAGTGGGAGGTGTCCCTGCCCGTGGCAGGGGGTGGAACAGGATGATTTCACAGTCCCTTCCAACCCAAACCGTTCCATTATTCCATTATTCCATGATTCCATGATTCCATGACTGCCACTCTCCGAGTCCTGCTCCATAACGAGCAGCAGGGAGAGATGAAAGCCCATCTCTGGTAAGACTTTCCCTGCCTTCTGTGGAAGTTCCTGGCAGGAAACGAGCTGGAAGCCGCTTTCCCAGCGCTCCAGGTAGAAAGCATCAAACACAGGGAGCCCCCCCCGAGCTGGGGAAGAGGCTTCTCTGTCCCCAGGAGGGATCAAAGGAGCGGTTTTAGGGCTCAGGAAGCGCTTTTTGGGGGGTTGGAGCCCCGGGTGGTGAAACCACAGCAGCCTTGGGAAGGCTCCGAAGGAAGGGGCCGATGGAACTTTTCCACGATTAAGGCCACCTCGCTTCAGCCCCAGGCAAAAAGGCTCTTTAGTCGTCTACTTCCCTCTACAGTCACCGGGAAGAAACAGCAATTCCCGACCGCGGCTCATCCCTCCATCCCTCCCGGGGAGGTGATTCCCAACAGGATCGGGATGTTCCTCCCCACGGGCACCCCCAGATTCCGGGGGGGGGAGAAGGGGGTGACCCCCAGGCTGGTGCTGTGAGAGGAACACCCCCCTCCCAAACCTGGCTGGTGGGGAAGGCTCACTGGTCCCCCAGTGCCCAAACTGGGCACATACTGGTGGGCACGGCCTGGGAGCTGCCCCTGCCTGTGATTTAGCAGGAGTTCGGCTGATTATTAAAAAACAGCTTAAAGGGGAGAAGAAAACCCTTCAGCAGCTGCCCAGAGCCCTGGAGAGCCCAGGGAGAGACAGCCCTGAGAACACCGGGTGGGATCATCACCCCCCATCATTCCCAGTGCCTTCCAGCACCTTCCAGCTCCTCCTGCTGCCCGTTCCTGCCTGGTTTTTGCAGGGGCAGGAGGAGTTTTGCTGTTATAAAAGTCCATTCCAAGGCTGCCAGTGCTGCTCATCCAACCCACAGCAGGTGGAGGGAGGTTCTTCCCTCTGGGAGGAGGAGCAGCAGATTTAACTTGGGAAAATGATAATAAAAGGGAAAAAAACCCTCAATTCCATCTTGAAAGGGAGGGGGGAGGTGATTTCCCAGCTATGGGCGGGGTGGATGGGTCTCCAAGGCTTTGCTGAGGCTCTGTGGTGTGGATTCCATGGATCCTGAGTGATCCCATGGATCTGGGAAGGTGTGTGGGGGGGATGTGGGGCTGCAATTTGTGGCTTTTCATTGCTGTGTGTGGGAAGAAAAGACATGAAGGGAAGGGGGGGGTGGGAAACGAGCTCTGAGAGGGAGTTTCAGAAACACAAAGGAACAATTTAGGTCCTCCTGGAGTCCCTGGAGAATCAGCTGTTTGGCTGGAGGTGAATAATTAAGGATTTTGATGTAGTCAGGTATATTAATGTCTCTCTGAAAGCTTCAGATCAATGATGGAAGGGGGAAAAAAAAAAAGCAGACATGCATAATAATAATTACAAAAACCCACCAGAATCTTTGCTTGACACAGTGACATTACTGATTTTTTTATGATCTTCTCAAATAAACTCTACAGCAGTTATTAATTTAGGATCATTAAGAGCTCATCCTTCAATGTCAGGAAGAAACACGGGCTGGAAAATGGGATTGCTGTGGGAGAAGCTGTGGGAGGAAGGGACCCTGAAGGGACCATCTTGGTCAGATGGAAGCTTTGGTGTGTCCCTCCTGGATGGATCATGGAATGCTGGAATGGTTTGGGTTGGAAGGGACCTTAAAATCACCCAGTTCCACCCCCTGCCATGGGCAGGGACACCTTCCACCAGCCCAGGTTGCTCCAACCTGGCCTTGGACACTTCCAGGGATGGGGCAGCCACAGCTCCTCTGTCCCTCCTTGTTCCAGGTGGATCAATGGCTCCATTCCAAATGATTTTAAGATCATCTTTGCTGCATCAATCCACCAAATCCACCCTGGTGGGTTGTTTTGTTGTTGTTGTTGTTTGGGGGGGGGGGTGCTGCTGACTTTTTTGCACCTCAGCAGCCCCTGGAGCAGGTGGAGCTTCTTTAAATAGTCCCTTAAACAGGGATTTGGGCTGAGCCCCTGGAGGTGCTGGGGGGAGAAAAACTGCCCCTCCCAAAAAAACAACCCTTTTTTATAGTTTTTAGCACCCTCAGGCTCCAATTCTGAGCGTTTTGCCATCATTTGCTGCGGGTTTTCCATGTGCCCAGGTACTGCTGAAACAGGTTGTAAGGGAAGGGAGGGAGGGAAGGAGGAGAAAAGCGTTTTGCTTTGGTCAGGCACCCCGTGTCTTCCTGTCTAACATTCCCACTGTTCCCCCCCACCCCAGGAATCGATGCTCATGAATTTATTAAGACCAAGAGGCTGCTCAGTCTGCAGGAATATGAAAGCAGCAGAATGCAAATCACAGTGTGTGGGGAGGGGGATGATGGAGAGCAGCTCTGGGGGGGAGTTGTGATTCCATTTGCTGGCCAGGCCTGCCCAGCACTTCAACAAGAAGCCCCAAAGAGTGTGGGAATGACCAAAATTCGGGTCCCCTGAGCTGAGGGGTCTGAGGGGTCTGAGGGGAGATGGGGCTGCACTTCAGCCTCCCCAGAGAAATTCACTGGGAAGGCAAATGTGGGAGCAAAACCCTCCTGTTTTGGCTCTTCATGGGGCCTTCCTGGGGGTTCAAAATGAGGATTTCTCCTGCTGTTGGTGCCTTCAAACCCACAAGTGTCTGAGGCCAGGCTGAGTTGGTACCCAGGGAACCCGGGAAGGTTTGGAGGTGTTTTCGCATCATTCCGTGCCTGGGAGGGTGGAAACAGCAGATGGGGGTGGAGGGGAGGGACATCTGCAGCCCCCCCATCCCAGTATAAACCAGTTCCTTTCACCCTGGCTCACAGCAGCTCTTCTTTCATCACACAAGTCACACATGAAATGCAACAAATACTGCGGATTTTGTGATGGGGAGGGGGGAAAAGGATTATTTTCCTTAATCCAGCCTGCAAAGCTCCCCCAGCCCTGCCCAGTCACACCCCAAGCTGTGAATTTTGTTCTTTTTCCCCCCAAAAAACCCCCAAGTAATGGGTAAGGCACACCAGGAGAGGGGCAGGAGCAGAGAGTGGGAGATGTCCCAGCAGAGGGAAGGGGAATCCTCTCCCCCATCCCTGGTCCTGCCTTCACCCCTCCAGCCCAGGGAGGGATGGCGATGGCACATTCCAAAGGACACTCCTGGCCACATTCCAGCTCCTCCTTCAGCTGGAATCTCCTGATTTACAGGGGAAGGGCGAGGGGAGAAAGGGAACCGGAAAGAGCAGCCCTCAGCAATTCAATTAAAGCTCCTTCCCAACGGTTCCCTTTGACTGTGCTGAGTGCTCCTCTCTTCTGGAAATCAATTTAGTTTATAAAATGCAAAAGGGGGAGGGGGGATAAAGAGCTGGGCCTGGCTGTGCTTTACCCTCCCCTCCCTCTGTACCTCCCCAACCTTTGCCCTCCCCCTCCTTTCCTTTCGAATCTGTATTTATTCTTTTTTTTCAGGAGCAGAACGGGCAGGATCCCAGGTGTTGGGGTTGCCAGTTCTCTTGTTCCTGTTAACAGCTTTCTGACCATCAATATTTCATCCTGGGGGATGTTAATGGCTCTGAACCCCTGCCTTGGGCGCTGGCCAAGAGCTCAACACCCTCGGCTGGCTCAGCTTTTGCTGCATGGCCCTGCCGGGACAGGCGGCAGCACAGGCGCTCTGGGAGAGGAAAACAAGCACCAGGAATGCCAAAAAAATATTGGTATCAGCTCTCCTGGCCTCTCCCACTGCTCGGATTCACGTGGATTCACCCCCTTCCCCAGCCCTGAGCAAGGCACAGCTCGGCCGAGTCGCCCCCAGGACCGTCTGCGGCGAGAAATGGTTAAAGAAAATCGAGATTCAGCACAAACAAGGAATTTGGAGAGGAGGGACGGCTGGGCTGCCTTTGCCCAGCTTTCAAGATGCCACCCCTCTCTCTCTCTCTGTGTTCAAATGGAGCTTGGCAGATGCCTGAGAGCATCTTCCAGCCACGTCTCACCCGTGCGGCTCGGAAGGTCGGGGCAGAGGGGACAGCCTGGGGAGCCAGAGCAGCCAGAGGTGCCCAAACCGGGGCAGGGGGTGGCACTGACCCCTGTTTGCCTCAGCACAGAGGGGGTAATTGCCCAGTTTGGCTTAAGCAGCTGCACAACAGGGGCCGGGGCGAGACCTGAACGCTGCGGCGCGGCGTCTGCGACGTGCTCGTCCCGCAGCGCCGAACCCGGCGCTGACCCCGATCCGGGGCTCTCTCAAAGCTGCTGAGATATAAAAATTAATGAACTGGCCCGAGGAGGAGACGCTGTCATTTCAGGCCAGGCTGAATTCCCTGTGTCACCACAACAGTCTCCTGGCTTTTTTCTTTCCAGGGATGGGAAGCGGAGCCCGCGCCCGGCTGTCCTTGCTCGGCAGGGTCGGCTCTTTGCGAGGGATTGTGACAGGCAGGGGCCGTGGGGGGGGGAGGAGGGGAGAGGGCCAGAAAATGCAGGAACTGCTCAGGCTCGACTGAGCCTCCGTGCTGGAATTCTTACCCCCAAATCTTCTAATTAACAGGCAGGATTAGCAGCTGCTGAGGTTGGGCCTCAGCCATCTAATCGCGGCGGCGCAGCCCGGCCGTGCTCAGCACCCCGAGCACGAGGCAGCCCTGCCACGCTGCCAGATAAACGAGCTCACAAATTAAACAGCAACAACGCAGAATTAACGTGGGGATGGAGCCGTTCCCCGCAGAAGGGCTGCTCGGGGAGGGAGGACTGGCTGGTGCAGTGCAGTTCCTGCTAACAAACGCTGGCTCTGGGCTCGGGATGTGGCTCCCAGAGCCACAGACTCCTTCCAAAATGCCTCTGCTTGCTCCCCGTGCTGCAGGGATGTTCCCCTGGCTACGGGTGCTGTTCCCATTCCCTCCTCTGGGAGCATCTCCCTTGCCTGGATGGTGGTGGGGACAAGGAATGACTGACTGGATGTGGCACTCAGTGCTCTGGTCCAGTTGACAAGGTGGGGATCGCTCACGAGTTGGACTCAACCTTGGAGGTCTCTTCTAACCTGAGTGGTTCTATAACCCATCCAAACCAGCCAGGCTGCTCCTTCCTAATCCCCTCTCTCTGTGCTTCCCAAATTTTTCATGGGAATGCAGCTAAAAACTGTGCAGTCCTTGGGAACCCTCCACCCTCATGGATCCCCATCCCACACCTCGTTTCACCCTGACCTTGTGAGCTCAGCTCTCCCTTTGCATCCGGGGAAAACACCCCAAAACTCACCACTGGCTGCTTTGGGGGGGAAGGAATTTTGTCTTGTTTTTGCATTTTAAAGTTTTGAGTGTTTTCCTGGGGTCACCAGGCTGGAAAATCCCCCCCTGAGCCTGGGCAGGTGGAGCCTGGGTGGGTTGAGCCTGTAGCTCCTTGTTCTGCAGGGGATGGGAGCAGGTGAGGACGAGTCCAACCCGATGGGGAGCTTCTAACAGCTCTTGTGTTATTGGATTTCTCCCTGCTGCCCCTGCTTTCCCTGGATGTGCAGTGGGAACAAAGCAGCTCCAGCTGTTTGTCTTCATTTCCCCCGCTGTCTCCCTCCCATTCAACATTTTCTGCCTCGTTTTTTCCTGGTGCTCCGGGTTTCCCCTCTGTGTCTGAGATGGCATGAGGTGCCCAGGCACCTTCCTGGGCAGCTGATGAGGGGGCCAGGCAGGGTTTTGGGGTGCAACCAACCTAAACAGGACATGGAACTGTTGGAGCAAGTCCAGACAAAACCACCAAGTTGATTGGAGCATCTCCCCCATGGGGACAGGCTGGGAGAGCTGGGGGGATTCACCTGGAGAAGGGAAGGATCCAGGGAGACCTGAGAGCCCCTTGCAGGGCCTAAAGGGGCTCCAGGAGAGCTGGGGAGGGACTGGGGACAAGGGAT
>JAWWLV010000300.1:0-16817 GCA_035041135.1 Platyrinchus mystaceus | reverse complement strand
TATATATTGCTTTAGCTGTCTCTCGTTTCGGTTCTCTTGGTTTTTTTTTTACTTTTCCCCTCTTCTCCCTTGGTTTGGAGTGGAGGGGGGAAGTTCTTGCGGTGGGGTTTGGGGACTTGGCAGGGAGCCAGCTCCAAACCATATCACTTCCCTCTCTTTTTTTTTTTTTGGCCAGTGCTAGTTCTGAAAATTGTGCTGCAGATCCCATGTTTTAGCATCTGCAATCTGTAATTTATATCGACATAACCACAAAAAGAAAAATGTATTCATGAATGTGATTTTTTAATTCATATGGAGTTTTAAGCTTCATTGTGCAGTCTAATTGAGATTGTCGGTTATTTGCCACAATTTATAGCAAAATCATGTAAGCATTGAGTTAAACAAAAATCTTGCGTGACATTCCAGATGACTTCAATTGCAGTTTAAAATGCACACTAATTCTGATGATTCCTGTCACCTGCAGGAAAACCAGGATGAAGAATTTTGGGATAAAGAAAACACACTTAAAAACACCTTTCTGATGTTGGTGGTTTTGAAAGACTAAATATTTGAATGATTCTCTACAGTCTGGATAAAAATGAGCGGTAATTATGTCCCCCCATGAGTCTTTGGTATAACTGAGTTGGGTGGTAAGAGTAGGTGACTTAGACCCACGACTGAATCCTGTACAAGAACTGCCCCTCAATGGAAAGATGTTACACAAAGAAGCAAACAGCCCTAAAAAATTCGAGAGTAAAACCTGAGAAAGTTGAGAGGTACATTTAGTACTCTCTAGGAAAGATGTTCTGGTCTCTGGCATGTAGAATAACCAGATGGCTTTTTTCTAGATATGGGCATTAAATTAAAACAAAACAAAACAACCAACCAAATAAACAACAAAAAAACAACACACAACAACAACAACAAAAAAAGAATTTTGGCTTCCAACTTCTCAATAATCTAACAAGGGAACATAAGCCAAATATTGTGTTCAGTTGTTTGTTTCTACACAGATACTATTCTCTTCCTTAACTTGATTTTGTAATGTACTTAGTTTGAAGTGATTTGAATTTTTTTTAATTTATGTGGATGCTATTGTGCTGAGCAAAATCATAAGCTTGTCCAGATGAGCCATGTTTGAGAAAGATGGGCTGTTTCTTTGTGTTAATACTGAAGAGATTCTCATTAAAAGAAATACAAGTCTGAAATTTAGGAGAGCCATTGTTTCCTACTTGTCTAGCCACTGTACTCCTCAATACAGGCTCCATGTCTCAATTAATAAAATTATGAAAGTGTTATGTGACCTCTGAACAGTATATGAAGCATAAAAGTATGATAAATGAAAATGCATTTGAATGACAGCACCATTATTTAAGTTGGAGGAATGAGTAGAAGAAAGGCTCTATAAACTTGTCAGTATATGAATGTCCTGCAGAAGAAACCGAAAATCAACAACCCAAACCAAGAATAAGTGAGCTTCACTTAAAAATTCTCTGCACAGTGAATAGCAAAGGAATAGTTACTCCATGTGACTCTTCATGTTGTCATGTCTTTTCTCATATATAAAAATTTCCATTAGTATATTTTCCCTGTAGCATTATTCTTGTTTTTACCTTGTCTGATGCCATCACAGGTGTGTTGGGTTTTTGGTGCACTGCCCTCATATTCTCCACAGCTGTGTCTCTGGAGGGGTTTTTTTGTGTATATTTTCTTCAAATGATCTTTAAATGTTGTCAGGTCTTCTCTGCTGCAAAAATCTAAGTGGGGAACTGCTAACTGAGCAATTGTGGCTGATGGAAGGCTTTTCTTTGTTGAGGGAAGATTCGTTTCTGACCTTTGCTGCGGGGCTGTGCTGGCATGGAGGGAATTCTCCTCCAAACTATTGTCTGTTTCCAGAAAAATGGAACCTGTGTGCAGGCTTGGGCTGGGACTGGCTCTGCCATCACCGCTGCATGTCACAAATTAGCTTGATACAAATGGGCTCTCTGGTAGGAAACGTGGGTGTAAATACCAGTGGTACAAACTGGGGAGATGGGCAGCTAAGTCGTTATTAGGCCCTTTTAAGCTTTAGGAAATAAATATCCTGCAAACATTTTATTGACCTCTTAACCTAGATTTGATTTTCTTTATCCCTTACTTTGCCTGAACCCGTTACATAAGAGCTTATGTGAAGAAAGTACTAGGATGAAATCCAAGTTTGGCTGAAACTAAAACAAGTCAGTAATTAGTTGTACTTACATTCCCATATGGCGCTGTGCTTATTTGCCCTGTTTATGAGCTGAACTGATGGACAGAAATCATTGAGTCAAGGAGGGGAGGGCAACATGTAAAATGACAAAATCAGATGGTACTTATAAATATATGAGCAGCAGACAATGAAAACATTCATTAACTGGGAAATGATAAGTTCAAAGACTATGGAAACAACACTTGATCTCTTGAGACTCTTTTTCCCCCCCTCAAAAATAAAGTGCTATATTCCATGAAATCTGGGGTTTACATGAATCATCTACTTCTGGAAACTATTTTCTTAGTCAAAATTCACCAGTCAAGTCCCTCATTCAGGAGTAATCACATCCTGTATGTTGAAAATATTTTTATGGGTATGTCTTTTTTGTAGTCTGCGCTGAGGGAATTATATTGCTCAATGGTTGAGAAATACCAAGATTAGGCAAGATTTTGCCCATTTATCCTGGATAAGCGTTAAACATCTATAACATATCTGAATCCTATTGACAGCCAGTGAATAACATATTGCTCTACATAAAAACAGCTAAGAACTTTGGCAAAAACAGCAGAGGCTTGGTGGTTCTTATCTGAAATGAAAAGAGCTGTCAGAGCAATGCTCGCAGTGTGTTCCAGGTATTAATAGTTTGGGGGTTTTCTTTGCTTTGTCCTTATCAGTTTCCTGATCAGTGGGTTTGGAGTTAGTGATTTTTTTTTTGTTTATTGATTTCATAAAAGCCCTTTGTGTTTTATGTATGGTTCTGAAGTTTACTGCTGGGTGCAGTCCAGCTGCATGAGAAAATACAGCAGCTATTCTGACTTTGAAAATTCTGCTAAGTGTTAAGCCTTCTTCATCTTACTTCAGGCAACTGCCTAAGGTGCTTGAAGCAACTTTTTTTTTTTTTAAATTTGAAGTATACATAGAACGTTTTTTCTTGTAATTGAAAATGTTACATATTTATGAAAGCTAGGATAGGGAAATTTCTCTTTCAAATTTAATACTTCATCATGACAATGCAGAATATAAATTACCCTTGCCTGATTTGGGAAATTTCTTGAATCATAAAGATCATTTTGGATCGTTTTGTTACCTCAATAGAGGGAAATATCTTTCACGTTTGTGTTGAAATAAGATGGACTAAAGGAAATAAAAAAGATCAAATCCCTTATCTTTCATGCTGCATATAATGTAATTGTTTTAGCCTACCACAGTTTGTTATAAGTGCATGTTATTCTTGCCTGCGAAAATATTTGGTTCAAAAAGGTGCCACTGAAGTGAAGCCCAGGGACTCCTAAACTGAGATACAAACACTTGGAGTTTCTGTTGTGGGGTTTTTTTCTTATTCAAAAGACAAAACAACCTTGAAATCATAGCTGAAAGAAGGACTCTTACTTATGCCATAAGGTTAGATCTAAAAGTGATAATCAAAGAGCTTGTGCCCATGGATGAAGTAAAACTGTGTGACTGGTAAAGACAACTAAGATGAATAAGTGACTAAATAAGTCCAGTAAGGGTGGCTGGTTCAGTCATATGCTCTATAATAAAGACATAACCATCGTTGGTTATGTCAAACCAGCTTTGACATGGGAGTTATGGAAGATACTGTGTTAAGACTTTCACGGTAGGCAGCCTTGCTTAATACACATGGCATTCTCTCTTTAAGTAAGTGCCTAAAGGGTTGTTGTCTTGCTAAGGATTATTTTACATTCTGTATCATTCTCATTTTTCTATACCTGTGTGTAGAAACCCAGAAGATTAATAATTGATACGAGCAGGCAAACATGACTTGTTTTGCAGGATTTACAGGGTTTACATTTTCTTGTCTGTCAGGTTTAGGTAACATCTCCTGTGGCTGGGAAAGACTCCCTTCATTCAAACAGCCTGTGGCACTTGATTTGATGTCTATTTTGACCCTTTGCTGCAGAGAGGTTTTATGGAAGGCAGGGGAATTAACATTAGGCATGGGCTTGGGTGTGTGGAAGTTTGCAAGGGGAGAAGAGCTGAGAACAATACCAGCACTCCAAGGCTTGTGGGATAGGGGCTGATGGTGGAATTGCTGACAGTTACAGGAGGGAGGGAGATGGGAGGAGAGAAGAGGATCTGGGTTTGACATGTTGATTTTCACTTGGCAAGAGGACATCTGGAGGAGATTCTGTAGAAGCAGTTTGAATTACAAGTGTGAACAAAAGGGAAGTGAGTGAGGAGGAAAGAAATCTGGGAATCATTGACACAGAGATTGTAATTCAAATTCTTGAGAATAGCTAAGGTTTCCCAAGGACAGCCTATTTATGCAATGTGCATAGTATAGAGCCTATTCCTTCTTACATGGATAAATATTCTCACTTGGTGACTAATTTTTGGAAAATGAAATAAGAATAATCTCGAAACATGGTTATCTATTATTTAATCTTAAATTTATAATTCTTTTTTTCTAGTAAAAATATGAATAATTGCATAAATCCATAATTTGAAAATACATTTTCATTGGACCATAACCTGTCTTCAGAATTACAAAGGAAAACAATCAAGGTTATTTCATCATGCAAAATTTCCCTGAACACACAACAAGCATCATGGTAAAACACATTTCTGGTTTTGCATTTAAGAGGGAGCATCAAAATAATTCTTTTGCAAAGATGGTTGGTTTTATACACTGCATTTCCTTAAAAAAAGAAAAAGGGGGCAATAATTCTCCATGTAGAAGTCACTTTTTAAGTATGGGGAATTTCTGTTACCGTGACTGTCTGAGAAATGCATCTGAGTTTCACACGCCTGGAAGTTACTGCTCACACCCAGTGATAAAGGCCATGCAAAATACTGACATAACTGGGTGTACTGTAGTTCATGTCCTGCTGACGTGTCTGCCTTTTGGATTCAGAAAACATCAGCTGTTCAGAACACTGCAGTTAATAATAAATGGAGAAAAATATCCAGAGAGTTAGTTTCTTCAGACATTCGGGCTCATGATAAGAATCAGGTTATCTGCTTTTCATTAGAGCTTAGTACTCTCTTTTCCACAGAATTAAAAAAAAAATAAAAATAAAAGGTCATACAGACGTTCCATCTTGCATAAATTTTTTTACTGGTAGACAGGGTGTAGTTTTTTCCCCTTCTGTCTAGTCCAAACTGCTTTTTTTAAAGTTATTTTATCTTCCATAGTTTGTATATTTTATCTGTCTTCTGTTTATTTTGGAGAGGTACACAATATGGTGTCCATAACATACCTCACTTAGAGCATGGTTAATTTTCAGTAAATATAGACCTTGCTTCAGACACATAATGATTTTCTTAGTCTGTGGCTGTTGTTGGTATTTACAGTTTCAGGTTTTTGTGTTTTTTTCCCTTGCTGTACCTCCTTGTGCTGAAGAATGGACTGATCAGTAAAATGAATGTTTTATTTTTAATATTATTCAAAATCTGAAATGTTAAGAAATCAGTTGTGGAACTGATTCTGACAGTTTCTGTTCTGATTTAATACCCCACTTTATACTGAAATCAATACAATTTCATGGAGAAATAGTATCTCAGTGTTGGATTTCAGAAAAGGCCCTAAAGTACATTTACAGAATCGTCATGTGGTTGCCATCTTTTGTCATAAATGTGAATGGATATTCAGAGATCTCTGTCAGTATTCAAAAATCTGTACCCCTCTCATGGGTTGTTACCTGAAGGTCTTCACTATTCTGAGAAGTGATCTCAAACTGCAAGATGTGAATCAGATTTAAAAAATCCCCAAAGCTCTGGCATTCAAATTCAGACCTGCATCCCAGCTATCCCCAACTGCTGAAGGTCAACTTTTGTCTGTTGTTAGTTCAACTTTTGTGTCTCCTTTCTGAGTCTGGCAGCGGAATTGAAAGGAACATTGGCTCAGAACTGGAGGCTCATAAATAGAATCCACTCTGTTTATTTATATCCCCTCGTGAAAGGTAGTTGGTGGCTTCGTTAAACAGCTGCTTGCACTCCCCATAAAATGGATTAACTCTCTTCTTCGGTGTGCTGATTAAATTGAATAACTCAACTCTGAACTGAGATGTATCTGAGTAGAATGTAATTGCCAGTACTTTGGAAGAACAGCATAATGTGGAGCATTCCAGTGGTGCTCCTGAACGGCAAAGGATGTGGTTACAGTGTAAAAAGCACACCAGAGAGCAACCTACTTTGTTCTTTATTATTTTTTTTTCTGAATAATTGGGAAGGTTATATTGCTCTCAGTGAATCCTGAAATAGAAATCCCGGTGACTCAGAAACTTGTTGGCTGTTGGTGTGTGCACAGTTACCTTCAATTGTTGTTTCAGAGATTTGCCTGCTGATAGTCGACACATAGACCCTGTAGTTACCACCCAGGTGGTGGATGTCTGTATCCACTGGAGTTTCTGGATAATCTGCTCTCTCAGTAGTGGTTCGGGGGGTCCTTTTGGTTGGAGTGTTTGCATTTATGTTCCGAGTGTTTACAGAGAGCACAGTGCCGTAGTATTGAAAACTTTATTCTGAGAATTATTAGGCAGAAATGGTTGTACAAAGACTTCATGATGAAGCAGAAAACAAGTATGTTCTGATACCACCCAGCTTTTTTCCCAGACAGCTCTGACCATCCTTTACCACTTAGACTGCACAGGCGCCACTCTATCTGGTTCGGTATCATCTGATATCTCAGCAGACAACAAGCAGTAACCATCACCTTCTCTGTAAAGTGCACTTCATTATTCTTATTGGTTTGTCAGCTGCTGTTTCCAGCAGCAAAACGGTCTCACTTCTGTCCCTTAAACCTGAGAGAATGGGATAACACCATGGACAAATCCATCGACAGCAATAGCACTCTGATCATTTGTTCCTTTTCAGTTTGGATCTGTTTTGAATTCACCACTGAGATGAGTCAAATCTGGACCAGAATATCCCCAGTTTGGTTTGATTGCTTGTCTATGGAGATGAGGCAAATAGTGTAATGCCACAGAATTTTGTTTCTAACATCCTTCAGCTTTCACATTTTTTATTTTATTTTTTCCTATCTCGTAATTTCTTGATGTTTCTTTGAAGCACAGCATGTTTTAGGATTTCTGTTGTTTACTAGCAGATAAGAAACTTGGCAACAAAAAATTTGTACGGAATTTCCGTCCGCATTCTTTTTATGCATCGGCAAGTCATACAGAATGGTACTACTGTCTATGAAATAACTGATGCTAATATGATTTTTTTTTTTCCCAATTGACTCCTTGGTTGCACAGTATTGTGCAAAACAGCTCCTTTATTTCATCCTGAGGTTTTGTTCCTGCTGGGATAAACTTGTTCCTTTTCTGGCCTGAGCATTAGTCATTAGATTAGAACAGGATCTGTGTTAGGCAGGAGAGAAAGGACAAGTCTGAAATTGAATTAGTCCCAGAGCTCTCCTCATGAGAGCAAAAAGGCAAAATTTCACTCATGGCATAAGAAGGAGACAAATCTTGTCTGCAGATGTTTTTTTCAGCATTCAGGGCCACACCTGATGTGTATGGCAATGAAGCTCTAGCCAAGAGGGGGAAAACTCCACCCAGTTTGCTGGAGGAAGGAAGCAGCCTGCATTTTGGGAAGTGCTGTGTAGCTGCAGCCACGTTCCACAGGTGCCTTAGCAGTGCTAACAGGCTTGGAGAGGAATGTGCTACCCGTGTAGAAGAGTATGGATCTCTGGTGGCTCTTCCCAGGGAGGAATACAAATGCAAGAAGTCCCCCAGTAGAGTCCTTTTGTGTGTGTTTACTGTGATATGAAAAACTAGAGAGGAGAAAAGATAGCTGGATTACTGATGTATTTTAGTCATTAAACAGAGCTGTGAACCTGCAAAAATATCCTAATTTTGTGATTGTTTTTCAGTTCCACATTGTTCACACGCTGTTAATGAACCTGTGGATTGTGCATCTCATTTTCAGGGCAGTTTGTGGTTGGTTGCTGTTGAGAGGATTCCTATGGAATTAGATGATCTCAAGGAGCTGTGTATTTAGTCTAAGGTGACAGAAAATCATGACTGTTGACCTCTGTTCCCAGTCTTTAATGTGTGGTCTTGTGTGAAACTTAAGCCCTGCTCAAATTCTGAGGCTCAAATTCTTTATGATGAGCATAAAAATTAGATTTCCTCTTCTGGGTATGAGAGTGCACCCTGAGACTGGAATGCAAAAGTACTGCTGAGGTGCCAAGTGACTTTATTGATAAACATGCCAAGTAGGCCAATGACATTGTGATTTTAAAAAACTCCACAACATTAATAACAAAACTGAGCTCACGTGTTCAATTCCTGCAGCACATAAATGCCAAGCAGTCCTTTTGATGCTGAGCTTGTCTGGGCTATATAAAAGCTATATAGCAGCTTTGGAGAAGTGTTGCTGCTGATCCCTAATGGTTATTGATGAGGTGAAAGCCTCCTGTTCTATCTTGATTATCTGTTGTTGTTTCTAGAAGAACATTTCTGTATAAATTTAAGGCAGTGTTTGGAAAGGCAAAAATATTAAGATTCTGGACCGGCGTAAGTTTAAAAAAAAGAAAGAAGAAAAAATACTTGTATATATTTGAAACAGCTATTTGAGAGGTAAAACACATTCTGCTAAACTTCCAGGCTGAATTCAGAACTGGTATGTCTGGCTGAATGTGATTAAAGGAGGAAATCTAGTTTTGACCAGAGATTTTATTTCTCTGAGCAGACATTTAAAACCGGAAGATGTGTAGAAATAGATGCAAAATGTCTGTGCTGCAGCCTGACAAGTGGCAATACCATATGTAATCTATTATAAGATGAATGGCTATGTAATCTATTATAAGATGAATGGCATGCTGAGAAATGATTTGAGCTGGCTAATTTACAGAGCTCTAATTCTGCAGCAAAGTCCTGGAGAACACCAACAGAAACAGCAAGTCCCATATTAAAAACCACCATGGACCTGTGTGAATGCATGTGCATATTTAATTGTCATATTACAGCAGCAATAATGATTGAGATTTAAGACATTTCCTGAGTCTTTGGGATCAGCTGAAGCTCAGCCAGGTGCCATTAGCTCTCACCAGTTATTAATCCCCAGGCAATGCCTTGTGCTTCAGACACTATTCCTTATCTGAAAGCTCTTTTGCTAAGGTTTAAACTGTGTCTTAGGATTGTGTTAATAATTAATTTTTCATAGGAAGTAATGGCTTGCAATGAAATATAGTGTTCACCCCCTGTGTTTTTAGCATTTAATGAATTCCCAGTTATGTCTGATTTGTGAAGTTGGGGGGTTATGTTAACTCCAAAGGCTTTAGCCCCACACTAGGGTGTTCAGTAGTATTTTTGCATCCTTGGACGGTGAGCTGGTTAGAATTCAGCTGATTTTCATAATGCATGTCTTATCTCTCTCCATTCAAAGTTTGCTCTCCCTGTATTTGCAGCATTTCGATGTAAGAGCTGTTATCTGTTACACTGAATGTGTTTGGGGGAACAGGGGTTTTGGGTGCCCTTTTTCATCTTCACATACTAAACTTTTCTGTGGAATACAGTGAGTGGGTTAAATGGGAAAAAGGAAATGTCAGAGGAAGGTGCATCCGAGGAATGTATTTGCCCATCCCTTTTAGGAAGTGACAATCTAGTTCTCTGTCATGTCAGTCAGCTTAAATCCACTTGATGCAACCAGTTTCCTCCAATTCATGGTTGTGTAAGTAGAGCACTGATAGGCGTTTCTCTTCTAAGTTTCAAAGTCCCCTTCTAGGAAAAAAAAAAAAAAAAGGTATAATTCCACCATTTCCTGCAATTGTTCTACCTTAAGCTGAAGAAGATATGTGCATAGCTGGGAAAAGGCAGGATCCTGGAACTCCTAATTGCCTTTGTTACCTGACTTGTTGCCAGAGGGAGGGGGAATATGATGAGCTCTGTCATCTTCATTGATAATGGAATTTTACAGCCAACTGAGCAACAAGAATTTGAACGTACCTCTCCAATCATAGAAGTGCAGAAGGCAGGGTCTTGCTGCCACTGTTCTGCAAACCCATTCTGGTACTTTTACTTTGGCAGTCACATGGTAAGACTAAAATTTGTTAAGATGGGTGTCTGATGTCCAGTTGTGCTCAGCAAGTTGAAGTGTTACACAGCTGGGAGCTTCTGTGTGTCCAAAGCATACTGTAAGAGAAATAGCTGTTATTGTACTGCATGGAATAAAACACAAACCCTTTCAGCTGCACGCTACTGAAAATAGCAAACGAGGAATAACTCTATTTGGAGAATGTATCTGCAGGTAATTGTTCTCTTAGTGTAAAGCATAGTTCTGAATTGAATGGGAATGTTTACAGGACTTTGAGTGGTTTGATGATATAAACTTAATGCAGAGAGATAAACCTAGTTTCTGGATTGCAGTGAAAATTTAGCCCAGAGCTCACAGATCAGAATTTTGGAAAAAAAAATAAAAAAATTAAAACTAAAGATCTGCAGTCAGAAGCAGGTCAGAAACAAAGAGAAAAATTTTCCCCTCCTGTCTGTGTAGACGGGGAAAAATCAAGCCTTTCTTAGAGTTCCAGAGATGAGAGACCTTTCCAAGCTAGACATCTAAAATGTCTCAAGCCTGCTTTGGGGAAATGCTCACAAGTTCTGATTTTTTTTCCCAAAAAGAAGTTCTGATTTTTATTTTTTTTTTTTAAATCAGTGTACAGTCTACATAAGAAAATAGCACAAAATTCCTTATGAGGGGCTGATATTTCTTACTAGCTTTTAGCAGAGACCAAGTACAAGCATTTTCTCGTGGTTGAATGCCAGTGCCTCTGGAAATGTTTTGAACCACAAAATGATGACTGATTTACCTCTCAGTAAGTGACCCTGTGGGAAGATAGTAAAGGATATCTCTTAGGCTTAAGATCGACATTCCATCTTGTTTTGCACTTCTCTGGCTGGGCAGGCCCTTATATGAGATTGTTTTGATGTGCTGCAATCAAGGTACGGACCTTGTTAGATTTCGAAAACTGTCAAGTCCATGAAATTGTTGTTGTTTTTCTACCCAATGTCTTTGAAATACAGTCAAATCAGTGCTAATGTGCAGTGGCAGGACTCCAGGTTTCCACTTTCAGATCTCGGTTGAAGTTAGGGAGGGCAGTGAAATGTTATGTGTAGGCAAAGCTACGAGGTCAAAAATTAATGCAATAATTCTAGCTGTTGCTAAGAATTTAGGTATCCTTACTGTTGAACAGAAATCATCATTATACCCTAGCTAGTTTGTTTATTTTATAGTGTTTGTGTGGGGTTTGGTATTTTTGTTGTTTTTGTTTTTGTTTTTTATTTGCCTCTATAAAGCTTAGAGGTAAAGAAAAATTTCTTTGGAGGTTTTTGGCATTTTTCTCACTTAATTTTCCTTTGGAGAACAGTTTATGTGCTTCATCTAATCAACCTTTTAAGTGAATGTCTGGCTACTGTTTGAAAGGATATTTTTTTTTTAGTTGAAAACTGTGGTTTATATGTGGAATAACAATTTGTTCCTTCGAAAAATATGAAAGGAAAATGTTCTCTGCTCTTATTTAGCTGAGCCAGTAGGGAGCAGTGTCTTTCTTGGCATTAATTTTATAGTCCCCGCGCCGTGTCTCAGTTCTTGTCTGTCGAACTGAGAACACTGAAGCAGTCATCCTCACAAAAAAATGGCCATGCTGGGAAGCAGATTCCATATTGGAATGTCAGCAGAACCAGGTGGAGATTCAAAACAGAACCATTTCTTTGAAAGTTAACATGGCATTACTTTTTAATAGCAAGAGTGCTCCTAACTAGCTCTCTGGAGGAACTGATGGTTTTATGTCACCTATGAAGTGTGATCCAGTGGGGTTCCTCAAATAAAACAATAACTCACAGGTGTAAATGCTTGCAGCAGTGAAGCATAAATGTAAAGCTGCTGCAGGTAGTTTCTCTATTTATAGATTTAATCCCAGTTAAAATTGGACAATAGGGAGAAGAAAGTAATTTGGAAGCAGAATTTTCCAGCAAAATAAGTTCATATTTTGACTTGGGTATGTTTGTTTTCTTCTTTTTTCTGGGTGGGTTCATTCCTTCATTAATATGAATGGAAGGAAAATTCAAAATGATATCTTTCTCCCTGAAATATTCCATCAACTTATTATTTTAGTATATAACAATACTGTAAAAGGAACAAAGTAATAGTTAAAGAAACCTAAAAATCCTCACTCCCAGTTTGCTTAGTTTTTTTTTCTTTGACCTCACTTTTGTATATGCTGTGTTATCTTTTTCAATGCAATGTAATTTTAGCCATTTCATTTTGACAGTTTTGAAGATGTGTGATATTGTAGCACATCAGCGAGTGAGTATTTATTTTTGCTTGAAAAATAAGTGCATGATAAAACCAGATGAGGAAAATGAGGTAACTGAGGAACCTTTTAATTCAGTTTTGTATTAAAATAACTTTTTCCGTCTTAAAGCAGCTTTTGAAGTGTGTGAGGGTTCAAATTTAAATGTTTAGATTGCATGTGTTACTTAGTTTGTATACTGGACCTTACTGATGAGCATTCAGGGCATTCCCCTTTCTCTTCTCTAGACCTTCATTCACAGAATCACAGAATATGCTGAGTTGGAAGGGACCCACAGGGATCATCAAGTCCAACCCTTAGCCCTGCACAGGACCATCCCTAAGAGTCACAACATGTGCCTGAGAGTGTCATCCAAACACTCCTTGAGCTCTGTCAGCATTGGGGCTGTGCCCACTGCCCTGGGGAGCCTGTTCAGTGCCCAGCCACCCTCTGGAGGAAGAACCTCTTTCCAATATCCAACCTAAACCTCCTCTGACACAACTTCAGGCCATTTCCTCAGGTCCTGTCACTGATCACCACAGAGAAGAGATCAGTGCCTGCCCCTCCCCTTCCCCTCACAAGGAAGCTGTAACCTGTGATGAGGTCTCCTGGTACTTCTGTGTCCATTTGTCTCTTCCTATTTATTCTTCTGTTTGTTTCCTTCACCTTTCTTTGTTGATCACCTATATTTGTCTTGGCCTGCTCTTTGCTTGTTTATTTTCAGTCTCATGTCTTTTTGTATTCCTGATTTCCCCTATGCCAGTATTTTTTTCCCTGTCATTTCCCCCACCTTTCCAATCAGTGCTAAATCTTCTATTCCCTTATTTTCATGACAACTTTCAAATCCCATGTTTGAGTACTCCTTACTTCGAAGAAACCACAGTAGGGAGCAAAGGCAATTATTTCATCTCTCTAAAAACTACAGATAACTATCCCAAGGGTGGAAGAATTTTCTTGGCTTCTTCATCCAAGAAGGTGGCAAACAGCAGAAGTCAGAAAAGAGGTGCCAATGGCAAATTCTAAGAATTTGTAGGAAAGGAAATTTTTTAATGCTATTTTCATTTTGTTTTTGTGCTCCCACCTCTACCTTTTCCTGCCTTACAACAGACATTGCTGCTATACTGAATGAGATTCTCTCTGCCTGGAAAGCAGCAGACAGGGAGGAGCCGAGCACACATGAGAGCTGTTTCAGGCCAGGCTAAGTCCTGATAAGATTTTCTCCTCAATATCCACTTGATCAGCTGCACTGCAGAACAATTGGTACGTGGGTCAACCCATCTGCCTGATTCCAGAACAAACACTGAAGGAAGACCTCGGTGAACTCTTCCAGATGAATTTAGGCTGGTTCCCAGAAAGGTGGGGGAAAGCTATGACACTGCAGCTTCTTCAGCTGGATACCTTTTCTGAGAGAACTCTTTGATGTCACTGCCATAAAAGCAGAAGGACCATGATGTCAAGACTCTAGAGCAGGACTGAGAAATTATTTGCCTGAGTTTGGATCTTCTTGGTTGTGTGTGTGTAGCTTTAATTTATTTAATAATGTCTTAAGAAAACAATACCTTAAGGTTCCTAAAACTGCTGTAGGCCTGGTCTTAAGCCAAATCTTTAATTACCTTCCTGCCTTTTGATTGTTGACTCTGCCTTGTAATAACAAAACAGTTCCTCTATTTTGGATTCGATAGGGCTGGTTAGATCATGACCTTGCTACTGAAAGACGGTTTCTTCTACCTCCTTAATCCTTAGAAATATAGGTTATTAAAGGCAGCAACTTTTTCATATTATTCAGTCTGCAGATGTCATAATACGGAACAATCTTTTCACGTGAAGAATATCTAAACTTGCTATGTTATGTTTTCATTCAAATAAAAGCCAAGGCTCTGATTTGCAAAGATGCAGTCTCCTTCACAGACTGTCAGCAGAGTTAAATCTTGAAATATTTAGGTATGATGATGTTTCCTTTTTGCAATTTGGCATTTTAACCTTTTGGCTGATAGTTTTCTTGGTACATAACCGATCTTTACCTTTTGACCTAAAAGCTACTCCCCTAAATTGGCACCACTCTTGGCAATGGCATTGCATGTACCTTATGTTAACTTAAATGGGAATTCCACGTTTACTTTCCCAGGTTTAATTACAGATCAAACTCATCTCAAAGCTGCTTCCCAGTTGCTTGGGGTAAAGGTGGATATCTAAGTGTATTAATTGGAAATCTAGAGCTTACTTGGTGATAGGGTTAGTAATTTGGATAATGAAAATATCAGAGTAGCTTGAATGCATATGTGTGGAGGCAAATAGCTCCCTTAAGAAGTTATTACCTCGGTAAGATAAGGCAGAAAAAGCAGCTTGCAAACAAAGAATGGTGATGATGGGTGAGCTGAGAGAGCTGTTGAGATGCAAAATAGTAGAGGACTTGAACAAGTGAATGTGTGTGGGACAAATGGGTGTGGTTTCCACTTGCCAGAGCAGAAGAGGTCTCTGTAACCTCAGAGGAATATTAGTGCGAAGTGATAAAAGTAGAGTAAAAGAAGTGTGTTGGAAATGGATCGCTGGAGGGAGAAGGGAGTACAGTTCCAGTATGAACAACAAAATCTCATATATCTCTCCAAACAGTTGGTAGCCTGAACCTTTATGTTTGGGAATATACAGGCAGACCATATGGTTCTGGAATCCTTCTGTTACACTGCATCAAATTATGCCTCGGTGTCTTTTCTTGATTCTCTGGATAAACAGGATGAATGTGTTTCATAGTGTAAATGAAAACGAGCCCTGATGAGTTCATGTAGCTGCCTGTGCTTGTCTTAGGCCTGATTTTTGCTCACAGACTGTGCTGAGACCTTCGAAATGTCAGTAGAGCTCTTGTAGAGAAAAATTAACAGAAACATCTTACAATAGCAGGAAGGAATTATAAGATTCCTATTAGCAAGCACAGATGCATTATTATTATTATTATTATTATTATTATTATTGCCCTGAAAGACAGTTTATGCAGAAGTAAGTGCCAGATGTCCACCCAAAAGAACTCAGTTTTTAAATTCAAAATGCAGTTGCCATTTTCTGAAAGATTTATTCACTCTTCATTGTGTTGTCTGAAATCGCACTTACGTTTAACAAAAGACAGTATTTCAAAATGTAAAGAAAATGAAGCTTATTTGTATGGTCTGAACAGCTATCTGGGTTTCTAGAGTATAACACCAATCCCTTAAACAGATGATAAAAATTAAAGAGCATAAGTAATTGTAAAATAAAGTGTGTTTTTTGGTGTGTTATAGGCTATAAAAATCAGATGAAGCATAATAGATGAACATATTTTGATTTTAAGTGGTTTAAATAAAGGGAAAATCGTATGATATTTCCAGTGTAATTCAAGGAAAAATGTAATAAAAATCTATTGTAGGCCAGACAGTTGTTGATAGAAAAGAGAAATATATGACTCTGTTCACTTAAGGCAATGACAAGGAGTTGGCATTTTTTGATGGTTCCCTACCATTAGGAGTAATTGTAACTTTTGTTATAGTGCTGTGTTTATTTTCTGTAGTAAAGAGATGTTTTCAAAAGGCCTGAAAAACTTGGTTGAAGGAATCTATTACCTGGTAAACATCTGATATATAAAATTTTGCAGATAAATACTTGCTTGTATTACCAAATCAGAAGGTTACTATATCTAGACTATTTATTTGCTCATGCAGGAGAAAGCCCTCAGCTAATATTGCAGATAAACTGCTTTGAAATATCTGAAGCTCTACTCAGAAGCAGAAAAGGTCTTTGCCCTATCATCCAGGTGTCTGTACAGCCAGTGTAAATTAAATTGACCACTAATAGGTCTCTTAAAAAAAGCCTCAGCTGTTACTCTGTAAAGTAACCTATTCAGCACTGAATCATAGAATTAGTTTTTCCTAAAGATATTAATTTGAAGTTTCCTATGATACAAAACATCAACGTGTTCCTTTAAATTTTATTTAGGTACAAGTGAAAACAGAAAAAAACCAGTAAGCCTTGCCTCTCATGGCTTTATCTAAAGGAACCAAGTGTTTTCAAAAGGAAAGGAGCACATAGGTCTTATTTTAACCTGCACAGCTGATTGTGCCTAAATGCTGTAATTGCCTAATTGCTATACCTCTGCAATTGTGTACGGCCACAAAGAGCTCTTCGAGTGAAAGTGAATTTATTTTTTTTGAGGAACACAAATGTTGAGGAACTTTTTAACCCTGGCCAGTGAATAATTAAATACAAATCACGACTGATTTGTGTTTCATGACCCTTTATATATGTTGTTGGGGACCCCTGGTGGTCTAGCGGTTAAGATGCTGGTCTCTCAGCGCCAAGGTCGCAGGTTCAATTCCCGGTCCTGCT
>JAWWLV010000299.1:0-16847 GCA_035041135.1 Platyrinchus mystaceus | reverse complement strand
TGGCACTGCTGGGGCACCTCCAGTGCTGGGGGCAGTTCTGGGACCCTCCTGACAGGAGAGACACTGAGGGGCTGGAGCGTGTCCAGAGAGGGGAACGGAAGTGGGGAAGGGTCTGAAGCAGCAGGAGCAGCTGAGGGAGCTGGGGGGGTTCAGCCTGGAGAAAAGGAGTCTCAGGGGGGACCTTCTTGCTCTCTGCAACTCTCTGACAGGAAAGTGGAGCCAGGTGAGTTTCAGGCTCTGCTCCCAGGGAACAAGGGACCAGACAAGGGGAAACAGCATCAAGTTGTGCCAGGGGAAGGTCAGGTTGGATATCAGAAGGAATTTCTTCCTAGAAAGGGTGGTCAGGCATTGGAAGGGGCTGCCCAGGGAGGTGGTGGAGTCCCCATCCCTGGAGGTGTCCAAGGAAGGTCTGGACGTGGCACTCAGTGCTCTGGGCTGGGTGACAAGGTGGAGATCGGGCACAGGGTAGGACTTGATGGGCTGGGAGGGCTTTTCCAACCTGAATGGCTCTGGGATTCTGTGAAAGCATCACACTCTATTTTGGCTGAAAAGTCTGTGTCCATCTGGGCCATACATGTCTGTACACACTGGGCTTGTTCAGTAAACTTGTTTTCACAGCTTTTAAAATCTATTCCATTGGCCTTTCAGACAATCCCTAATTATTAATTGTCCTCAGAATAAATAGTATTGTTCCTGCTCACGAACAGTGCTGGCATAATGGATGGGGAGCAGCAGATGCAATGCATCTTCTTAACTCAGGGTAAGGATATTTCACCAGCCCCGGTGAAAGCTTGACATTGAAAACAACTCTTGGGGAACTGTCAGGGCAACAATAGAAAAAGCATTAACGATTTATCAGCATGTCATTAGCCCTGCTCGTTAGACCTGACAAAGCACCAAGTCTATAGATCATTGTTATGTTGTACAATAGAGGAATTGGAGTGGAAGTGGAGGCATGTGACCTCCAGGCTCCATTAAACAGCATTAAGGGAAAGATCAGTATCTAAAAGGTACAAAATTGTAATAATTCTGTTTGAGCATTTTGAATTTGTTTGGTCTTATGTCTCTTGGTTATAAATGCAGAAATTCTCAACAGAAGCTCAACAACTGAAGCACAATTTGAGAAAGAGAACAAATTCCCCTAAATGAACGTTGCCATTTCTCATTTCCAAAGCAAATCGTGATTTTCTTTGTGCACCAAGCTCCTCTTTCCTGGGTAGCTGTGATCACCCTTGAACTTAGGTTTCCCCTTATAAGAAAACTATTCAATATCCTCTAGATGTTTTATGAGAGACAATTTTAACCAATCACAACACACACAAACAAAAATCAACGTTTTTCTCCTTAAAAGCACAGTTTTTTAAAAGGAAACTTTCATGAAGGAAGCTGCCCAGAGAAGCTGTGGCTGCCCCATCCCTGGAAGTGTTCAAGGACGGGTTGGATGGGGCTTGGAGCAACTTGGGATAGTGGAAGGTGTCCCTGCCCATGGCACTGGGTAGAACTGGATGGGCTTTGAGGTCCCTTCCGACCCAAACCAGTCTGGGATTTAGTTCAGCTGTTTTGGTTCAAAGGGGGTTTTATTCATCATTCAAACCCCACAAGTACATTAATTTCTGTGTTTCACTGCACACACCAACCTCTGTGCCGTTCGAGACCATCTGCTTCAGAAGTCCAACTCTTTTAACGTCAGGAAGAATCTCTCCCATCCAAGCCCTGCAGTGTGACTCCTTCATTTCCCCTCTGAAGGCCAGCCTGGTTTGGAAAATTACATTTTACCTGCAGATATTTGTAATAAAGAGGAGCCGACTGCTGCTCTTGTTTATGTGTTGACTGTAGCAAAACTCATCTGGTGCTTAATGTTGTGTTGCTGCTCATTGTGCCATCAGTCTGGGAGCCCATTGAAATGTGGGATTTCATTTCTGGACTCGCTGCCCTGGCAATAAGTGTGGTTTGTGTTGCACACAGAGAAATGGGGAGGGACATCAGAGCAGCTCCCCAGGCCCTCTGCACCCCCTGCTCACCAGCACTACCATTTGTTTGATTTTAGTTTCAGGTGACTGCATTACTGCCACACATGTTGATTCCTAAACACCTATTTTTATTGATTCAGGCCAGTAAAGCTGTCAGATTAATGCAGTAATAACACAATAAAGCAACAACAGGACTTTGTGTTGCTTGGCTGCAGAACAGCCTCATCTGGGGGGGGCAGTGAGGCCTCAAGGCAATGCCCACACTGGAGCTACAGTTTGGCACAGAAATGCACATTTAGGCTTGATTTGGGGTCTGATTTTCACAAAACTTCAATGAATGTAAATACCAGCTGTGAGTGTTCACCCCCCAATCAATCAGGGGGTGTCTAATGACCAACCAAAGGGAAACAAAGGGAAAATATATCCAATACCCAGGGCTGGTCCCAGACATAAATGTTGTGTAAAACTAGGAAAAGTTCACAAGCACTTCTGAATTAAGCTGGTGTAGAAACACCAAGGAGAGGAAACCCATTGGTTTGCTTTTGCCTAAAAATTCACAGTGGTTTTCCTCATTTTAGTATGGTTTCCATCACTGTAGGTACCAAACCCAGTACTTTTTGTTGGTTGGTTTTTTTTTTTTAATTCCTAATTTTAAAGCTGGCTGTTTTAAGCACTGTTTTTTATCCTAGTTCAATCCAATGGTTATATTATTTGTGTTTGAAAGGGGAATGTGTCTGAAATAGGGGTTGTTCTAACCCAGAATGACATTAACCCTTTGTGGACCACTGGGAGGAACTGCAGGAACAACAATTTTCAATCAGAGCTAAAAGAGACTTAAATGTGCTCAAGCAATGACTAAACCTGGCACTCAGTGCTCTGGGCTGGGTGACAGGGTCAGGTTGGACTCGATGCCCTTGGAGGTCTTTTCCAACCTCAATGATCCTGGGATCCTGTAAATCTGTGATTGAAGTACCTGCTTCACTCCCTGGGGTTTTCCTTGGGGGTTCAGTTGGCCACGAGCACCCCCCAACTCAGTGCATAGGGATGGGGAAAGAGGGAGAGGATCCTTGAATCTGACTTAATAAAACCCCCATATCTGCAAATGGATAAATGAAGAGTCTGAGCAATGAAATAATAAAATAACTTTTGATTGACACATCGAAAATAAGCTCCAGGTGCCTGGAGCCCCTGATTTACCCTGTGAGTGATGCACAGCAGGCTCTGCCACGGCTCCTTCCACTGCAGGTGACAGCTTAAATATCCATCAGGTGTCAGGAAACAGGAATTATAGCTAGAACTCCATGGTTTCCTACACCTTCAATAAGGATATTCAGGATGTGTCTTTATCACTTAGTGAGGCAGAATACAGGTAAGGAAGGACGGGTTATTCTGTTCCAGCTGCAATAATTATGGTAAAACTTAGTAGCAGGATTTGCTAAGTGACAATAATTGTGTCAAAACTTAGTAGTAGGATTGGATAAATGAAATTAATTGCCTTATTTAACGGAAAACAACAAACAGTGTTTGTACAGTTCAATGGGTATTTGAAAATTAAATGGGATCCACAATAGATCATATTTTAGTTAAAAAAGAAAAATATTTAAACGCAATTTCATATTTTAAAATAATTTATGCAATAATTGTAATCAAATGGAAAAGAAACAATGTTGGGGCTTGGATGATGTCACTGCTCAGGTAAGCAAGTCTGGGAACCTTGGAGAAGTGAGATGTGTTGGATTCAGTGCTCTGAGCCTCCTGAGATACATTTCTCCAATTCCTTATCTGCACGTCTCATTTCCCTAAAATAAACATTGAATTGTTGTGCAAGAAATCAGCCATTCATGGTCTTTACTGAATAAAACAAAAGGGAAATACTGAGGTTTTCTTTTTCCAGGATTAATATGTTTGTTGCCCAAGTATTATCTTAATCCAGAGCTGTCCTTCAACAATATATTAGTGAGAGCCATGGTTCTGTCAATGCGTTTTATTTAACCAGCTCAGATTATTTATGAGATGTTTGCAATTCTGAGCCCCAAAGAGTAATAACGTGCCCAGAAAAATTAACATAAAAACTCCCCTGACAGCCCCCAAATAATCAATTTTTTCTGTCAACAACATCCCCGAATAATTTGCATCGACTTAGTCAAAGTTTGTTAAAATTACAGATTTAGCAGGAGGCCCAACTCTGCTGGTTGGAGAAAGGTTCATTTCCAAGTTAAATTCTTGTTCTCTTCTGCAGAGACCCTTCATCGAGGTCTTTGTACAGCAAAAACTGGTCAGGAGAAATGAAAACTGTAGTTGTACAGTGCGATGTTCTCTCTCTGCAATTCCCTGACAGGAGGGTGCAGCCAGGTGGGGGTCGGGCTCTGCTCCCAGGGGACAAGGGACAGGATGAGAGAGAACAGCCTCAAACTGTGCCAGGGGAGGTTCAGGTTGGATACTGGGAAAATTTCTTCATGGAAAGGCTTGTCCAGCCCTGGCACAGCTGCCCAGGGAGGTGGTGGAGTCCCCACCCCTGGAAGTGCTCAAAAAACGTGTGCATGTGGCATGTGAGGACATGGTTTAATGGTGAGCATGGTGGTGCTGCTGGGTTATGGTTGGGCTTGATCTTAAAGGTTTTTTTCCAACCACAGCAATTCTGTGATTCTGTGATTCTCTGCATCCAATGGGAAGCCCCCTGACTCCAATCCCTTTCTGGCAAGTTAACATCTTCAACCATCCAAAAATTGCAGAATTGTATTTTCTCTCAAAACTTTAACTGGTGGGTGTTAGAAATCCTGAGAAATTCAGGAATCCTGAGTAACCAGGATGCACAGAGAGGTGTGGGAGCAGCAGGAGCTCTGGGTTGGATCAAAGCACAAAGTGGGGCTCATTGGCTGCCAGTTCTCTACTTGTCCCAGACAGAACCAGATGGGTTTTCTCCCCTTTTTCCTTCAGAGATCCTTTGGCAGTCCAGGACACTCAGGGATAAATAAAATATTAGATATTTTACACGTGGTCAAAGAGTACAAACCAATTTTAATCAAACACTTGAAACTCCTCCAGGATCTTTGTGTTGGGGGCTGAGCAGGCTGTAAATAACGGAAGCATTAGGGATAATTTACACTCCTGAACCAGCCCTACAGGATTAAAATCTCCTGGAGCCGTTTACCTTGAGAAAAATGACAACATTTCTGAGGGCTGATGGTTCCTTGAGAGAAGATTTGAAGCAGAGGCTGCACTTGGCTTGTCTTCATCCACTATCAATTGCAGTCCCCACAAAGACATTTGCTCCCATTATTATGATATCCCTGACCTTTCCTGCCCTTGAAGGATTGGCATGGTGGCTCTGAAGACAGATTCAATTAACAAAGCCAATGGATGCTGACCTTTCCAAGGGTGTTATTCTGGCCTTGATTTGCTTGAGGGGAAATATATTTCTTTCTTTCCTGTATAAATATGAAATAACAGATAAATAACCAAAAAGGGATTTCTAGTAGGGAGGAAAAAAAAAAAAAAAGAAAAGAAGAAAGAGAGGAAGAAAGGAAAGAAAGGAATTAATTGGTCGAGGCAGACACTAGGATTGGTGAATGGCCTCAGGACTCTGCACTGGGATCACTCACTAAGGAAGTTGCCATCCATCACCATTAGAGAGAGGTTGGAAGATTTCTGGAGTAGTTTTTCCAGGGAATTAGGTAACAAAGAGCTCAGTGCTTGCTGTGGTTCTGTGAACTCTGCGATTGATTTCCTGCAGCCTGACAAGGAAATTTCCTTTTTGCTGCTCTTTCACACGTTACAAACCAGTCTCACACCAGCACATCCCACTGGGATGGGGAGGCAGGAGTGGGGGCCAAGAGCCCCCACAGGCAGATCAGGACCAAGGCCACAACCGGGACTGGGACCAGGACCAGGACCAAGTTTGGGACGAGGACCAAGACTGGGACCAGGCTCAGGACTAAGACCAGAATCACAATCAGTATCAGAACCAAATCAGGAACAGGACTCAGACCAAGACTGGGACCAGGACCAGGACCAAGACCAGGACCAAAACCAATATTGGGACCAAGACCAATACCAAGAACAGGACCCAGACTAGGACCAGGACTACCACCTGGACCACAATCTGGACCAGGATGCTGGGCAACAAATGCATCTAGGCAGCAACTGGTTTCTTTTTGTTCACAAAAATATATTCTATATTCCAAAAAATGTTAGTTTCATTCTTCAAAACTTCTTCCCTTCTCCCTTTCCCCTCTTCCCACCATCCACATTCTTGGGAAAATCTCAAACAGTGCTTTGTTATTTTTTAAAAATGACATAATTATTAGATGAGATTAAGAAAAATTTTGAGATGACCATGCTCAGCATCTAAATATGTATAATTATTGTTATTTATATTATTATTTATAATAACCTTAATTATTTTAATAATTTCCATGCTATCCCATTACAGGTATTAAGTTGAATCCTTTTCAAATACTCATCCTGAATCTATAGCTTCCTACCTGACTAACAGCTCATTCCACCAGTTGTGCTACAATCAGAAATGTCTTGTCACTGATTTGTATTATTTCTGCTAAAGTCACTTCAATTCTTGCTGTCAGATTTATCTTCTTTTTTTTTTTTTTTGTTCTCCAGGTCTTTGATTTGTGTCAGTTAGATGGTCATTATCCAAGGATAATTAGGGTTTTTCTACCCTTCTTGCCACATCCTGTTTGGGAGGCGCTTTCAGGAGGCTGGAACCCATTCCCTTATCCTTGATCTGTGACAGCAAAGACCAAGCTCCATGGTCAGGGCAAGCCAAGATGGGCAGTATCCCAAAATATGGATTTTATAGAAAATTTGTGTGATGCTTTTTCATTTAAGATTATCCACAGCTCATCAATCTGATTTTATACTGTTGGACAAAGAGAGAGGGGCATCCCCTGCCGTGGGGCATTATAATCCAAAGGACTTTTATTCCTTCTTCTTCCTTTCCTGTTTGAGTGCCATGAATTCCCTTCTTTCTCTTTTCCGTCTCCCTTTCTCTGAATGTTTTTCTCTGCACATTTAAAAAGTAACAACCCCCCCTACTCAGTTACACAAGGTCTGCCAATTCCCTTCCTCAGAGCCAGACTAAATGATTGATGTGTCTTTCTGATTGATCTGCCTCTCTGGTGTCTGGATCATGGCTTGGAAAGAAGAGTTGGAATCGTCCTGCCATGGTTGGAAAGAGGAGAAAGTGTTTCAGGTCATGAATGTTCATAATTCTACAAAAAAAACCCCCAAAAACTGAAACCAAAAGATTTCTGACTTGGACATTGTGGTAGATGAAGGAAAAGGTCAATTTTACCATGAAAGTATTTCTTTACAGGTGTTGGAAAATATAAAATCTTATTATGTCCAATAACTGTAAGCTGAGGTTACCCAGGGAAATCAGGGAAGTCTTTGCTGGAGGAACAGATGGAATTAGGAGTTACAGACTGTGGTTTTGTACCCCTTTACACTGAGCACTTCCAACCACTCTGATCGAATGTGAAGTGAATTAACTGACCTTCCATTTCCTGCTTTATTTGTTGTTGGATCAAAGAATGCTTATTCTTAAAGAAGAATATTCTTAGAATGAAGAAATTAATCCTAATCTCTGATTGTATAGTAACTTTTGAGTTCAGCACAGATTCGGGGCACCTGCACTACTGAAAAGCAGAGTGACAGATGTACAGTTGTGCTATTTATACCAATTCTAACACCTATATGGTGTTGATTTTTTTCAAACACCTATTGATCACTAATTTTTTGGCCATTGCAGGCAACAGTACAGATGTGGTTTATAAGAGGGATTTATTTCCAGTTTTGACAGCCACTGCAGCCTTTTCTGCATAATTTATTCCAGTGTAGATTAAAGGTGACTCGATTTGTTCCTGACTTGGAGGGTTTCTCTCTGTGCCTTTTGCCCCCAGCATGGAGCAGTGCACTGAACACACGGTTTGTGCCTGAATCCCTCTTTTTTCAGCCTTGGACTCATCCTGATATTGTACCTGCTGAGTTCCACCAGGAAAGGTAAACACTGAGCCTGAGTTTGTGCCAGGAAGTCACAATAAGCTGCTGCTTGGCAAAATATTTAATCATGCTCAAGTTGGATGATGGGCCCTCCCACATGGCTTTATTTTGGCATTGCAATGTGCACATTTTAAAGGTCAGACTCTCTGATTTCCATATTCTTCTGTTGCCTTTTTCCCTGAGAATTCAGTTCCTTTTATTAGTCTGTTATCTAATATTTCACTACCAGGACTTCTGACCTTTTCTGTAATTGTTTTCCCTCTGTAAATGAGCCGATTTTTTTGCCCTTCAGTCCCATAGACATTCTCATATACCCATTTTGGGGGGCATTGGGAAGAGTGTGGCCAGCAGGGTTAGGGACGGGATTCTTCTGATCAGGTTAGTGAAGTCACAATTGGAGTATTGTGTTCAATTCTGGGCTCCACAGTTCAAGAAAGACAAGTAGCCCAGCAGAGGCCACAGAGATAATTTGGGGTCTGGAGCATCTCTCTGATGAGCAGAGACTGCAGGAGCTGGGCCTGGTTAGCCCAGAGAAGAGGAGGCTGAGGGGATCTCATCAATGCACACAAATATCTCCAAGAGGTGTCAGGATGGTCTCACACTCTGTTCAGTGGTGCCCAGGGACAGGATGAGGAGCAGTGGCCATAACCCAAAACACAAGTTCCACCTCAACATGAGGAAGAACTTCTTTCCATGGAGGTGGCAGAACCTGGAACAGCTGCCCAGGGAGGGTGTGGAGTCTCCCTCTCCGGAGACATTCCAACCCCACCTGGACACGTTCCTGTATCACCTGCTCCAGGTGACCCTGCCTGGGCAGGGGGATGGACTGCCTGATGTCCAGAGGTCCCTTCCAACTCCAAATATTCTGGGATCCTGCAATCTGAACATGGAGTGAGAGCCAGGATATGGGGGTTTTGGGAGGAGCAGGTGAGGTGCACACTGAGCCCATCAACACTGCACTGACATCTCTCCAACTACTCCAAATGTAGAAGGCTCCAACTTCAAAGAGTCCAGTTTCTAACAAGAAATAATTGTTCTTTTCTGAATTCCCAGGGTTTAGCTGCTCCAAGTTCCAAACAAGACAGAATTCAAAGCAGTTCCAGCCATAATGTCTGGGTTTCACTCTCTGCTTTACTGGCTGTAACAGATGCTCATCAGCTGGGCAGGAGCTGGTAAGAACCCAGAGGGACATGACTAAAAGCCTTGATTGCAAGTCAGTCTTGTGTAAATAGCAGAACCAGGGCTCTGGAATGGGATCAAACAGCCAAAAGACATTGTGGCATTGAAAAATCCTCTCAGAGTTTAAAGCACTATTGTTGTTTTCTATTAACTGTTAAAGTCACGGGCCTTTTAGAAATATAAATATATACATGATCTATTTTGGGACATTATAAACAACCACTTCTTGGGGTTTTCTCTTTAGTAGTGTGGATGGTATCACTATTTTTTTGTTGTTACCTTTCAGCATATCCTGGAATCATGGAATCACATAATAGTTAAGCTTGGAAAAGACCTTTAGTTTATCAAGTCCAACCATCAGCCAGCACCACCGTGTTCATCACTAAACCATGGCCCCACGTGCCACATCCACACATCCTCTTAAAGCCCCTCCTGTCCTGACCAGTCACAATGTCCGAGTTTTCAGGTGTTGACATCTTTTCTCTTCCCCTCCTCTCAGATGTTTGGTGCTGGTGTCACCCCCAAGGCTGTGCAGGGGGTTGTGCTCCGTCTCTGACCCCCTTCTTCTCTCCAATTGCTTGCTGTTTTGGGCCCTGAGATGTCAATAATGACCATCCTGGTGGAGCTGAGAAGATTCCCCATCTTAACCACTTTTGAGAAGTAAAGAGGTGCTGGTTTTTCAACCTTCCCTTAAGAAAAACTCAAAGGGAATCAACTTGCTTCAAGAGGTTTGGCTGGGGAGGGTCACCTGGGGCTGGGGCACAGCAGAACACACCTCCCAGTCCCCAGGGAACAACACCTTTGTGTGTGAGTAGGAGTTTTCCTCATCACTCAGCACAGGAGATGTATTATCATTGCCTTCTCTTCCTTTTTTCTTCCCATCTTCCCTACAAATCAAGGAATGGTTCACATCTGTCTCCCTGGGATTTGTGCAGATCTCTAACACAGTGAATTAGGTATTGAAGGGAATTAGAGACAGAAATAACATATATTTATAGATCATAAAATCTAAGCTCTGGAAAACAGACAATAAATTGCATTTAAGTGATTTTCTATTTCTCAGATATTAAAAAAGGACAATAACACTTATGGGTGTTTTGATGACCATTCTCAGATCCAAATGACACTGCAGTACTTCCCCAAACTCTGTGTTTTCTGATGGATGAATGTGAGCAGAAAGGAAAATTAGAAATGTGCCAATCTAACACCAGCAGTGTTAATTTTCTACAGCTTTGTCATTTACTTGCAAGAAACTTAATATATTTCTTCTATAGCTTTATCACTCCTTTTTCTATCAAAGCTCTACAGACTGTAATATTCTGCTCAGTGAACTGAAATATTTGTCAATATAAAAACATCTCCTCATAAAAGCATTGGAGCTGTTATGGGGTGTTGTTATGTACCAATATTACCTGAGGAAACACTGAAAGGACTGAAGAATAGATTTATTATTTTTTTTTTAGAGAGAGTGGAAATCAAAACTTCTAAATTAAAAATACAATTTTTCTTGCTTTAATTCAATAAGGTGTTTTGTCCTCAAACCAAAATCATGTGCATTGGGGGCAGAAACAATCCTTTAATGAGAAATAAAGACAAGAAAATACTTTATTTGGTGTCTGCTCTGAGCTGTGTCCAGGACTGATGCCTCATTCCTTCTCCTTTATGTGATATTTCCACTCCTTGACCACCATCCAGGAATGCCTCACATCCCAGCCAGCCCTGGGTGCTGCCTTCCCCCCTCCAAAAACACAGACTTTATGTCTTTCCACAGCAAATACAGTATTTTTTTGTACTTTAGGAACCTTCATGTTTCATTGGAGGGAGCTCTGGGCAACCTGGTTGAGTGGAAGGTGTCCCTGCCCATGGCAGGGGATGGAACTGGATGGGCTTTACGACCTCAGTCTGGGATTTTATGATTCCATGATTACCTTGTGCAAATAAACGCCATATATTGGTAAAATGACACAAAGGCTGCTGTGCTCGGTTTAAACATCTCAGATCTCATCCCTAACCCTCATCCCAAACAGGGTCTGGGAGGAGGCTAAGGAAGAAAAAGAAAGTCAGGTTCAATGAGCTGTGGCTGCCTTCACCCTCATCTCAAAGAGGAGGAAGTTTCAGGAAAAACAGATCACAGAATCACACAAAATATATGGATGATGTGGGTAGAAAATAGAGCATGTTGGGGAAAAGTTTTGTGGGAGTCAGAGACACCCTGACATTCATTTCAGGAGAATTGAGTTACTGCTTGTATTTCCGCTCTGCTGCCTGTGATAACACAGCACACACTATTCCAGCCTGGTTTGATTTCAGTTCATACATATTCCAGTTTTTTGGGTCATTGGCTCTGTTCATGAGTTGAACAACACACAGCACAGTGCGCACTGTAAATATTAGAGCTGCAGGTTGGTATGGTGTGAGGTGCTGAGATAATGCAAATATGCTCATTGCCCTTCAAATTCCAGTCAGGGAAAAGTCCCCACATTACCATTTTGAGAAATGGGGTTGGTTTTTTTCCCCATCTTATTTACAGTGCATGATTCACTGGTAAACGCTGTTAAGGCTGAGATTGCTGAAGGGACTCGACCTCAAATGTGTTTGAAGACGTTCCCTGGATGGAGCTGAACACACTTGGAATGATGGCAGTGATGAGTTCATTGCCTGGAGTCAGGCAATACAGCAGGTATGGAAAATGTGGGCACTCTCACCTCATTTTATCTTGGCATTCTGCACTTCATGGGTAAAAATATGTGTGTGTCTGTCAGTCCAGCTGGTTTTCCAGCCAGGGCTTGGGGTGGAGCTGCTGGAGAAGCCCCTGGGTGCTGCATGGGGGGCACTGACCTTGTATTGGCCCTACCTGGGGGGTCCTGACCCTGAACGGTTTTCTTGGGAACATCCCAGCCAGGCATTTCCGTCCTGACACATTTTGGTTACAGCTGCTGCCAAGAAATTTAACTAATCTTTGCCTCAGTTCCTCCCCTCTGTTAAACACAAAGAATTGTACCTGCAGAGAATCATGGAATCACTGAATATCCTGAGTTAAAATCCACAAGGATCATCAAGCCCAACTCCTGGCCTTGCACAGGACACTCCAACAATCCCACCCTGTCCCTGAGAGCGTTGTCCGAACACTCCTTGAGCTCTGTCAGCCTTGGGGCCGTGACCACTGCCCTGGGGAGCCTGTTCAGTGCCCAACCACCCTCTGGGGGAAAAACCTTATTCCTGAGATCCACCCTAACCCACCCCTGGCACAGCTCCAGCTGCTCTCGGGTCCTGTCCCTGCTCACTGTGCTACAACTGCTCAGCCCAGGGTGTATTTAAAATAAGCTAAAACATCTGGGAAGGGTTTTGAATGGGAAACTCTGAAAGTAATGTCTGTTTGTGGAGTGACAATGGCAATAAATGTATCACCTATTCAAGGTAAACTTGAAAAAACCCCCACATATCTTCATGCACTGGGAATTAATTTTAATTTATTACATATAATGCTGTGGATGTACTTGCAGCAATACATTAACAGCCCATTAAAACACTTTAAGTGGAGATGACAATGCTCAGCTTGGTGACCTGAAGTGTTTTGCTTTTTACTAAAGTTTAAACCACTGAAGAATGCTTGGAATGAGGCTATTTGTTAATCCTTTGCTTTCACAATGAGTTACTTAACAGCAGCCAAATAATCATGAAAAGAGACAGAAATAGTCAACTAGAACCCAAAGGCAGCTGAAATAAAGAGCTGACAAACAAACTATAGGATACAAATCCATGTGCAGACCTAAGGCAGAGCAGCTTCCCTTCTCCTGGAGACTGGGAATACCTGGAGGGACATTCAGCTGACAACCTGAAGAGCTGGGGGTTTAAATTCCCCCTCTGCCATGGCACAGAGGGTGGGATAAAACCTTCAGCAGAGCTGTTGGCACAGCAGAATTCCTGCTGGACTGGAGCAGACACTGTTCTGCCCCGTGAGGAGGGTCTGGGCACAAGGAACCTGCCAGAGCAGGAGGAGGAGCAGTTTGTGCTGGGTTTGGGAATATCTGACATGTAAGAGTAAAGCTGGACTGATAACTTACCATGTTTGCTCCTTCCAGCTTCCCAGGAGCCCTGAGAAATCCTTGTGCTGAGGATTGACTCCCATGTGTGGAGGACATGGAAGAGGAGGTGAGCAAAGCCAATGGTTATTAATATTTTTGCCATGATTGCCACAGTAACTCCTGGTTCAGCCTGAGGTTATTTCTCTGAGTGATCTTCACAAAAATGAGAAAATGCCAGGAAGATGCAGAGTTGTTACATATCCAAAGCTCTTTGAGTTACTGGTGCACAGGAGGAAGCAGTTTAGGTTTATTTTTTGGACAATGCTCTTGGCTACTCTCTTCCTGTCTGAGCTCAAGGAACATTTGGACAACGCTCTCAGGGACATGGTGGGAGTGTTGGGGTGTCTTGTCCAGGGCCAGCAGTGGGACTGGATGGTCTTTGTGAGTCCCTTCCAGATCAGCATATTCTGTGATTCTATGACTCTTCATTTGAGATAAAGGCAGTAACATAATCCAACATGCAAGAAACTAAGCACCTGAGTCCCATTTGTTCATATGCACCACAAAGCATGAACAGATGGAGCACTTATGTCTCCAGGTCTGGATTCCAGAGCTCTGCTGGACTCCTCTGTGTTTGGTGTGGGACTGTCTAGATACAAGAAATTCATAGAAACCCAGTCTGGTTTGGTTTGGAAGGCACCTTAAAGCCCATCCAGTCCCACCCCCTGCCACGGGCAGGGACACCTTCCTCTATCCCAGGTTGCTCCAAGCCCCATCCAACCTGGCCTTGAACACGTCCAGGGATGGACTAGCCACAGTTTCCCTGGGAAATTGCACCTAGTATTTCCTGAGTTGTAACTGTTAAACCCCCTGTCCCTGCACAGTACATGCCCCAAATCCCCCAGAATTGCCCCAGCAGGGGGAGGTCCCAGCACTATCCATGAATCCAGCTGGTGCATCACCCTGTTGTCTATAAATTGCCTCATGTACAGGGATGTGCTGACAACAATTAGTTTTTACTGTTATCTCTCAGTTTCTATTGAAGGCCTATTATTGGGTTTAATCACTGAAATGCATTTGCTAATGAACTTGCTGATAAACTCACCACAGTTAATGTTGGCAGGTTTTTATCTTCCTTTCCTTTTGGTTATTGTCTTTTCCATATCAAATAACTAAATAAATACATTTAAAAGCTGCTGCAGCTGATGGCAGCTTGGTTGTTGTTTTTTTTTTTTTTTCTTTATTCAAATCACAAGAGTATGTTCAGTTATAATTGCTCTGATGTGAAGGAAAGTTAATCGAAATTTTAGTAGCAATATCAGCTGAGGGGAATTTGGGCTGCCGACCTTTGGGCTGCAATGGCACCACTCTCACTGCCAGGCTGGCTGCCATTCCCAACCATGAGGTATCCAGTCCCTGGCACTGGGAGAACAGCTTGGAAGAACTCACAAAGGTTTAACTAATTCAACTAGTTCCCAGGTCTGAAGAGTCTCCAGAGACAAACTGTTCCTGGCCACCAACATGAGTAAAGGTTGGGCTCGATGGCCTCAGAGGTCTTTTCCAACCTAAATGATTCTGTGAGAATATCTGGGCTGAGGTAAAAACACAGATGACTTTGGAAATTCATTGGGTTGGGAGAGCCTGAAAAACTTCATGTGGTGCTTGTTCGTCTCCAGCTGCCCAAGGATGGTCTGGATCCCTGGGGGCTTTTCACATACCCTAGGCAGCTCTCCTGATTTATGGCAACCTTTTTGAACATTAGGAGGCTTCAGCCTCACATATCACAAAGCTCAAATTAAAATGTGTCCCTCTGAGCTTTCACAGGGTGTGAAAATCCCCTTAAGTGAAGTGGGAGATGAGCAATGGGCACACACTGTGTTCTGCATCACAGGTAACGACAGCCCTGAGTGTGTCCTGACAGGTTTTAGCTCTCACTCTATGTGTAATGATTTGAAGAGCATCCTTTAGAGTTCCTTTACTGGGGGTTATTTGAGATCAGGATCTACAGGAACATTAAAATGGTCAATGTCTCGGTGCTCTTGATATCTCTGACACAACAGAAAAATAATTGCTGCTTGTGGAGGGAAAATTTGAGATAACTCACCTTCAAGGAGACAGCTGGATTCACATCCCAAAGCCTTGGCTCTGCTTCTCTCTGCCTCTGCTTTCACTGCTGGGAAAGGAGCACAGACACAAAGTGCTGAAACCTCAGGAGCTGCAGCCAGGTGGGGGTTGGGCTCTTCTCCCAGGGAACAAGAGGAAATGGCCTCAAGTTGTGCCAGGGGAGGTTTAGGTTGGGCATCAGGAAAAACTTCTTCATGGAAAAGGTTTTCCAGCCCTGGCACAGCTGCCCAGGGCAGTGGTAGAGTCCCCATCCCTGGAGGTGTTCAAAAAAATGAGTGGATGTGTCACTTGAGGATGTGAGCAGTGAGCATGGTGTGGGACTGGTTGATGGTTGGACTTGGTGATCTTAAAGGTCTTTTCCAACCTTAACCATTCCATGATTCTATTTGGGGCCATCTGGGGGTGAAGGAACAGGTGCTGTGGGTTGGAGGGGTGAAAACTGGGGTCTTTTGGGAGAACAACTTGCTCAGCACCCCACTGGTGTTATCTGGGCTTCACCACGAGCAGTGGGGATGCTGGAGGTGGCAGCATAGACAAGTCTCCTTGGACACGCTTGTTTGCAGGGACAAATGTCCCAATTTCTAATGCACACAACGTTTTAGAGGTTAAAAATGAGTCCCAGCAGGTCGTGACAGTGATGGGACATGACCAGCCATCCCACCAGTACCTTCCATCCCACCAGTACCATCCATCCAAGTTACACTGCTCTGCTACTTTAATGAACATCTTTAGTTTATAAATACAGGAAACCCAGAGATGTTTATAAGAAAAATAACAATCGGAGAGCTGAGGGACAACAGACTTCACCTTGCAAGGAGGGGATGAATATTGAAGGAGGAGATAGGTTGGGAGCTCATTTTTGAAGGTTAGGATGTCTTTCCCTTTCCTTTTGTTTCTCCCCCATTCATTTCAAAGAGAATTGCACAGAATAATAATCTGCTTGTTTTGTCTGGGTGATAATTGCATTGATAATTTAGTACAATTTAAATAATCAGATTCAGAGCATTTTGTATGTCAGAGCCTGGGAAAGGGGGTCCTTTAATCTCCAAAGATGCATATTCATGATGCCATTATAGATAGAGCTGAAGGAATTACAGCCCCATTGTCTGCTTCAAACAACCCACCCATCCCTACTTTTTAAAACAAAGTCAAACACGAGATGATTGATTTGTACTTCCCCAGTTCCCCTCCTCTCACTTTGGCAATGGATCCCTTTATCTGTCGCTGCAGTCGGCCCAGCACAACCTACACTCAGGTTTAAGTACTGCACAACCTACACTCGAGTTTAAGTGCCTGTCAGGCAAATTCCTGCCTTAATTCCAACTCCTGTTTTGCTCTTGCTGCTGCAGCAGAACCTGTCCTTGGTGTGTTAGCTGTATGTCTCATGTCTGGCTGGTTGGGTTGTGAGTTGTCCTGAAAGCAAACCTGGAATAAATCCAGGGGCTGCTTCTGCCTCCCAGGACACTGGCACAGGTTGCCCAGAGAAGCTGTGGCTGCCCCATCCCTGGAAGTGTTCAAGGCCAGGTTGGAC
>JAWWLV010000298.1:0-16849 GCA_035041135.1 Platyrinchus mystaceus | reverse complement strand
GTGGGCACAGCCCCAAGGCTGCCAGAGCTCCAGGAGGGTTTGGATGATCCTCTGGGGCACAGGGTGGGACTCTTGGGTCTGTCCTGTGCAGGGCTGAGGGTTGGACTGGATGATCCTTTGGGGTCCCTTCCAGCTCAGCACATTCTGGGACTCTGCAATCAGGTTGCAACGATTCCCTCTCATTTTTCCTTCCTGCATTTGAACTCACATTTCTAGAGGTGAAAACACTCATTTCTGAGCATTTTAAGGCCCCGTTGAGGTTTATGAAGCATTTTCACCCAAACTGCAGGAAAGAAATACAGCTTTGTGAAGAGGAGCAAAGACCTTCCACCTCCAAGGATTGATAAGCATTTCCAGAACATGATGGGTTTATCCAGGTCACCTTTTTCATTCACACTCAGTAAGGAAATTAATGAAGCTCCCAGAGTTATTACTGCTAATTCATGACCTATTAATGGAAATAAAGCTCTAAGAAAGCACAAGAGGTATTTTGCTGAAGGGCTTTCAGTGGTTTATCTTGGTGATTTGGGCCCCCATTTGGGAGAGAGGAATTACAGGGTTTGATCCCAGCCCCAAGGACTGCTCAGCATTTTCTTGGGGAATAGCAAATGTGATACTGACACCCAAGAAAAATGGTGATTGGGTGATTAAAAGCAGACTAATTTAACTTTATTTAAAAAAAAATGGATGAAGGAAGGAGCTGTTACTGCTACAGAGGTAAAGGGAAAATGATAGGAAAGTGGAGCAGAGGTGAAAGGAAGGTTAATTGAGCCTGACTTTGTGAAGATAATGGGATTCTTAGACAAAGGAAACGGAGATTGCATCTGGATGTCAGCAAAAGCAGGTTGCAGTGGCACAGGGAGGAGGTGGGAAATTAGGGAAGGACTGGGAAAGGGCAGGTGACAACCAGAGGAGCCTTTTCCTTCAAGAAACACGTGGGAAACAAGAGTGTTATTTTCCAATATGGTGTTTCCAGTGGTATTTTCACTAACCACCACGACAAGAGAAAAAAGCGTGGGGGTGGTGTTTGCTGATGGGATTTGTGCTGATGGCACAAATTTAAGGGGTAACATGGACAGTTTGGGACCTTGAGGGTTGGGTGAATGCCCTCAGGGTCTCCCAGTGAAGATCTGAGTTATGTGGTGGGACTGCATCGCTTCCAAATGGTGAAGGGGGAGAGTTCTGCCTGGTCAAGGGGGGAGGAAGAGCTCCCAGGATGTGCACAAGGATTTCAGTAGGCCTCACCTGAGATCTTGCACACAGCTCTGCTCTGGTGTGTTCCAAAACGAGCTGTCCCAGTGCAGCACAGACTGCAGGGACTTGGTGCATTTCATCTGCCAACATCTCAGCAGAGTAACGTGAGAAAATCCACCTCCTGTCTGCGGATACGTTTAAGGGCCAGATATCAGGCAGGGGGCAAGAAGTTTCTCAAGCCATGGTCGAGTGGGAGAACACCAAGGGAATGGAGGAACCCTCAAGACCTGAGGTAAAAGCAGCAGAGAGGCTGCAGAGACCACAGCAGTGTTTTGGTGGCCAGCTGTGAACGCTGGGTCTGCTCAACCCTCAGTCCTCATCAGGGGGTGACTCCCAAGGAGCCTGTTTGATGTGGTGCCTGCAGCAGTGCAAGAGCCCACGATAAACCTGAGGATCCTTCAGGCTGGACCAGAAAAACCTGAGATCCTGCCACCCACCCTCCAGCTGATGTGATCCCCGGGTGTGATAAGGAACAGGCAGGGGGAGGAGTGAACAGGAGGGGGAGATATCGTCGGGATCTCTTTGTTCCCACGGTCACTTGGGTGCAGACAAGATCACCCACAAGGATTTGGAATAATTGTCTCCAAGTAGGATGAAGAGTCTCCTTCTCCTCCTCCTGTGGCAGCATCTAAGAGTTGACTTTTAGGTGTCCCAGGTTTCGATAATTTAATGATTTTTGAGATTGGGAAAAAAAATTAAAGAATTTGTTGGTGATAAAAATTCTAGTGATAATTTGCTTTTTCCCGTGTTTTTCCACAGCAGCAAATCAGATCAGAGGAAAAGAAGGAGGTGATTGTCACCTTCACTCTCATGAGACTCCTCCTGCAGAGCTGCTTCCAGGCCTGGGGCTTCCAATATCAGGAGGATGTGGAGCTGCTGGAGAGAGTCCAGAGAAGGTCATGGAGATGCTGCAGGCTGGGAGAGCTGGGGGGGTTCACCTGGAGAAGAGAAGGATCCAGGGAGACCTCAGAGCCCCTTGCAGGGCCTAAAGGGGCTCCAGGAGAGCTGGAGAGGGACTGGGGAGAAGGCATGGAGGGACAGGACACAGGGAATGGCTTCCCACTGCCAGAGGGCAGGGAGAGATGGGATATTGGGATGGAATTCCTGGCTGTGGGAGTGGTGAGCACTGGCACAGGTTGGTCAGAGAAGCTGTGGCTGCCCCTGGATCCCTGGAAGTGTCCAAGGCCAGGTTGGAACAACCTGGGCTAGTGGAAGGTGTCCCTGCCCATGGAAGGGGTGGAATGAGATGGGATTTAAGGGCCCTTCCAACCCAAACCATTCTGGGATTCTTTGAACTTGGCACAACCCCCAAAACCTCCTCACTGGGTGACAGACAACCACTCTGTGTTTTCCCTCCCTCAGACACCCTGTACATCAAAGTGCTCCACGGCCTGGGGGTGTTTTGCCACAACCCTCTGTCTCTCCCCATGTGGGCTGGAGTGGAAAAACAACCACCAGTCCTTGTATTAAAATGCAAAGTCAAATGAAATCCTCTGCTCCTCTTGGCTTCATTAGGAGGGCCTTCCATTTGGCAAATTAGGGCGAGCCAATCAAAGTCACGTTTGCAAAACACACATTAACAAATCAGTAACTGTAAAAACAGCCATCAAAATAGCTTTTAATGGGCCCAAATTGACTGCACTGAATGCAGATCATATGGTGCTCAATTGAGTTTAGGAACGAGCTATAATTTCTGCATATTTATACACCAACAGCTGAGTTGCATCTTTCAATTTTGAAGCCTGTGGCTTTCAAGCCACAACAATCCCAGCTCTGAAAACCCTTTGATTCAGCCCAAAACAACAGTGGGCAAAGAGTCAGGAGAGGAGGGATCACAGCCCTGACATTTTTTTTTTTTCCATGAGTTGAGATGGCTGTGGGAATGGAAGAGGTTGAAGGGCTGGAGGGGGTCAGGCAGCAGAGGAGGGTTGGTCTGTGGAGCTGGAAGTGCTGCATCCCAATTTTCCTGGCTCTGCTCCCTTCTCCCTCCCAGGGGCTCATCCTTTGGAGATGGTGGGACACGTGGTCTGCTCGTGGTCGGGGTGCTGACAGGGTGACATGGTGACACAGCGCTGCTCGTTGGCAGCCAAGGATCCACTTTGGCTGGGGGACAGAAGGCTCTTGGAGCAAATCCTCAAATCCAAACAGCCCAGCAGGCTCAGGAGATGCAGCAGGAAGGAAAGGGGCTGCAGAGTGAACCCACCTCAGCTCTGCAGGGCGCCCCAAAGGCGGTGGGAACACGGAGGGTGAGGGGCCTGATTGGGATTTGGAGATAAATAAATCCTTGTAAAGACGTTGATTGATGGATCCCAGAGCCAGGGATGCTCCCAGTAAGAGGGAGAATAGAGCAAGAGGCTGGAAGAGACCCTGCTGCCACCATAAAAACCCCATATACGACATATCCAAGTCCATGCTCAGATCAAACAACACCCCAGCCCAGACTCACAGACAGACTGGATTAAGCAGAAGATTCCTGCATATATTTTAAGACTAAAATAAACACCTTTAAATAAAAAAAACCCCACTTGGATGTTATGTTTCTCCACAGCAGAAACAACACTGAGTATTCCCCAAAGTGTTCTCCTGCTTCCTTGTGCAGCCTGACCTGGAATAACAACCCTATCAGTGATTTTAAATTAAGATACAGACACTGTCACGCTCCATTAGTGGAGTGCACAGAGTATCCTTTAATTTGGAATGAGGAGATAATCCAAGGATATGAATATTAACAGACCTCCAGGAGGAAAGGACTGCCACAAAAGCAAAGAAATGGCCACAATTAGTGCAGCAAGGCAGGGCCTGGCTTGGGGCAAAATTATCTGGGAGATGGACCACGAGGTTTTGGGCTTGGCCAGCAGCTTGTCCTGGATGGGAAGAGCTTGTCCACAGAGTTGCACAGCTCTTGGTGGCCTCTTTTATTTTAAATTCTTCTGGTTTTTATTATAAATCATCCATTATTTATTAATATGATGAAATCCTTAACCATAACTCTTCCTAAATGTTGTGTGTCTGTAGGTACCTGCACTGATCCATTATATATATAACACATAATAAAGTACATCTATATCTAATATATATAAATACATTAATAAAATTTTTAAAAACTGTTTTAGAGGTGTTTTTAAACTACATCCACTGTGCTGCAGAAGCCCTTTCTGTGAGGGAAATGCTTTTATCTTTAAAATACAGACAACCCAGCCAAGGTACCACCCTCTGCTCAATCCAACTGTCCTCAGAGAGGGAGAAGAAGTCCCAGGATGGAGGATCTTCAGCCCCTGGCTGGGATATACTGGCAGGATCTCTTATTTCTGCTGATTTCCTTCCAATCAGCTCCTCTCAAGCTGGATTTGTGCCTGCAGAAGGGCTGGGACACAACCCAAACCTTCTATCTGGGTGTGGGAGATCAGATTGCAGCAGATTTTTCTAGTTAGAGGGCAAAGAAGTCGACTCAGTAGCTCTGAGATGGCTGGGAAAGGGGAATTCCACCTCCAAAGGCTTCCTATCAAAACTGAGGGGGATTTAAACTCTCCAGCCCCAAAAGGCAAATGTAATATTTTGGTATTTTGACTGACTTTTCTTTATCTCTCATCCCCCCAGCTGCTTATTTTCCTTAGTGAAAAAGACCCCAAAATATCAAATTGCGCTACAAATCTAAGGAAATCTCATCCCTATAAACCTGGTGAGAAACTCTGATAAAAGAGGGATGATCAATGGGATTAGGTGCCTTTTCCTCTCTCCTGGTTGCTGGGTGAGGTATCCAAGCAGGAATGGAGGAAAATATGAGGAAAATTCCTTCCTGGAAAGGGCTGTCCAGCCCTGGCACAGCTGCCCAGGGCAGTGCTGGAGTCCCCATCCCTGGAGGGATTCAAAAGCCCTGTGCATGTGGCACCCTGGGAAGCAGCTGGATTCAAATAACTCTGTGCTGGGACTGCATTTCCACTGGAAAACTAATTTATGATCAGCAAATAGCCAGGATAATCACTGCAGTAAACAAGAGCAGGGAATATTTAGCAGGAGCAGGAATACCTTCCAAGGAGCTGGAGCTGCCCACGGCTGTTGTCTCACTGTGCAGGTGGTTTCTGCATCAAACACCATCAAAATCCACACATTCATCTGCTGTAGTGATGCAGGATCTGTTTCTTTGCAATCACAAATCCTTTGTGTGTGGTGTCTGTGCTGTTTCCTTGCTCCCATCCCCTCGTGTAGTTCCTGGGATGAAGCTCCCACTGGTCCCTGCTGGAGCTACGCTGGGAAGAGCAGCCTTGGTAATTCATTGCTGCTGCATCCACAGTGACAGCTCCTTAAACTGATGCATGGAAGCTCTAAAATGAGCCATAAAACCCTGAGCATCCCAAGTGATGGGCTCAGCACTGTGAGCAGGCCTGTACAGACAAGTGACCCCACTTCACTCCTGGGTGTTCTCCCTCCTGGGAGAACATTTGGGCAAAACCAACCCAGCCTACAGACATCTCAGAGCAGATTTAAGCAGCTCCAGAGCCTGTATATCCCACTCTCCAGAGGGATGGAGCAAGACATGGAAGCTCTCCCAGCATTTCCCCACCCCAGGGGAGGTCAGGGAGGAAAATCCTCCTCCCAGGGTCTTGCCAGAAGCCCAGGAAGGAATATCCATGGGATACCAGCACAACCACAGCCCATTCACTGCTCCAGCCCCGGATGAGAACAGCGTTTTACAACAATTACAACACTAGAATTGAAGCTTCACGAGCGAGGAGAGAAACCAGAGAAACCCCTCCCTTCCTGCTGTCGAGCAGATTTTGGAGAGCGTGATGAGGAGCCGAGTCAAAATATTAGGAGTTTTGCATTATGTGACCTACTCACGCTGACAGACTGGTGAGATGGATGTGTTAAACGCTGTGTCTGCTCCTGCAGATTAATGTGGATAATGGGAAGGTTTCCCTGAGGAGCTGAGGCAGCGGGGACAGAGGTGCCCCAACCCCCCGATCTCACGCGGATGGTGGAGGGTCCCACGGGGTGGAACAGGGAGCAAGGCTTGGATTTTAGGGCTTTTCAGGTTCCAGGGGCAGTCTGGGGGACAGCTGGTGGCTGCAGTGGTGGGCACAAAGGGTCAGACTGGGAGCGGTGGGGTTGTGGTGACCGTCAGCAGCTCTGGGATCGCACACACGGCAGGGGGAGAATGAGTGAGGTGGAGAAGATCTCCAGCACTGTCTCCAGCCTTTGAGGTGTCCCAGACCCAGCTGGATGAAGCAACGTGGTCCAGACTTGTAGATGACCCTGCCTGGGACAGGAGGTCCCCTCCAACCTGAATTATCCTCTTGTCCCATCGAAGGGCTGAGTTTCGCTGAACTCCTCACGCACCTCTTCCCATCAGGCTGCCTTTCCCTCACCCCTTTGCCCTCAAGGTCCTTTCCCACTGTGGATCAGCCCTGGTGGAGAACCTCCATACATCCCCTCTTGGGAGGGAAGGTGGAGTTGGGAAGAGCAAAGCCCAGCTCTGTGTTTTCTGCCCGTTTCAGCCACAGAGACTCTTTGTGTTACAGAGAATATTCGTGTTTTTCTTAATGCCTCGAATACTTCACTGGCCGGAGCCCACAAAGCAAACAATAACATTTGAATTTCTGGCTGTTTCCCCTAAAACCTTCCAGTTTCTTTAGATAACTAAATATTGTTTCCTCTGCACTTGCTCGGAGAGCAAAGTACACACTGAGAGAGCCCTTCCATTGCAAAGCAAGAGGAAACTCGAGAGAGTTAAGGAAAACCCCCTCTGGAGATCTTTCCTGCAGATAAAACAGCTCCTGGGGCCGGGTGGATATTTGAGGAGACAGCCAGTCCTGCTCTTCGCCAGGGAAAGTCTCATCCACCCTCCTCTTGGACGCCCAAGAGCCCCATTAAATGTGTGTCCTGAGGCTCCAGGGTGGTTTTCACAGCAGGGGGGTCATTAAGGCCTAATGATGCTCCAAAATATCTCCTGCACGGAGCAAGGACAACCCTCCGGAGCAGGCAGGTACTCCCGGCAGTGTTTCCTTTGGAAATACAGTCCTTACACAGCTCGTTGCATCAATCATCTCCTCGCAGCACAGCGCTGACATCTCTCCCTCCCCGAATCCCTCCCGGTGGGTAAAACATGGGCTGGGTTACAGACTAATGGCGATTAAAACGTCTCTCTTTTAATTTATGCTGCTCCCATAATGGAAAGAGCGGGAGTTGCAGGGGCACTGGAGCCCCCCGGTACCCAGCAGCGAGGAAACGGGCAAAACACGAAGTGTCCTGTGCTTGGCTGGCTCTGAAGGAAGAGAAAATGGGAATAAACTTCAAGCTTAGCCCCCCAAAAAATACATCTGGGGAAGCAGAGGATGAAAACTTTTGCCTTTTCCCTTTTCTTTCCAAAATGGGCAAGGTGTTTATCAGGACTTAGAGGGGATCTGAACAGACAGGGATTAAGGAAGGTGCCAGTGAGGAGGAAATAATCACCTGCTAATTACGGAGACCTGTGATTGACTCGGTCTCTGACTGAGACGAACTCTGCTACCCAGACAAAAGCAGAGGATTACAAAAGCATCATTTGTCTCTTTTAGTCAAATAAAACTGAAGGATGAGAAAAGAGACACGAATGTAGCTGGAGATCCAGCAGAGAGTGAGGGAATTGCCGCGGTCCGACGGAGTTTTACACCTTTAATACATCCTCTGGTGCTAAAACCGCCCCCTGGGCTGTTGAGACCTGCAAAGGGCTGTGGACAAGGGGCTTTTCCCTGGTATCCTTCAGGGCACGTGGGGTTGTCGCTTTCTTATCAGTTATCTTCAAGACTTTGCTAATTTGACATGTTTTAACGCAGAGATCACAGTCTGGGCTCTGAGCAACCTGGTCTGGTGGAACACGGCCCTGCTCGTTGCAGGGAGATTGGACCAGATGAGCTTTGGAGGTCTCTCCCAAGCCAAACCATCCCATTTTTCCCACGATTTATGATGTCTGCAGACAGCCCTGTGTGCCCACAGCTCTCCAAGCACTTAAGAGCTGGGCTCTGGTTTAGTCACAGGCAGAAACAGCCCCTTGGCAGGGGGGACCTGGAGCTTGGGGTGCCCAGGGACCCTAAAACATGGCAGCAAACTCAAGTCATGGTCTTCCCCTGCTTCCTGACCCGGAGCTGCTCTTTGCTCACTCAAAACAAAAGAGAAACGTTTCAAAACTCGGTGTATTTTTCTGATAACATTAAAAAAAAAATAAAAATTGCACCCAATCAAATTAATCTCCATTTCACTGGGACTGAGTCCAAGAGCTGAGCAGAACGAGCAATTACCCCGATCCCAATTAGCCCCTGGCTCAGGGGGGCTCTGCTTTCCCCACGTTTAGGGCTGGGATAAGAGCACAATCCCCCCATTCCTGGGTCATCCCTGAGCCTCAGCTCTAAATCCCTGGAAAGGGAGTTTTCTGAGCTGTCACTGGTCATCACCTCGCTGGGAGAGATGGCTTTAAGTTGGGTTTCATTGGTATTTTAACGAGTTCTCAGAGAAGGAAAAACAGAGGAAAACCAGCAAAAAAAAAAAAATGAGGGTGATGTAATCTGGACCTGTGTCTGATTGTATTATCTGTAACATCAGCATAGCAGCTTGTTCAGCTGTGACATTTATATATATATATATATATTTATATTTATACATCTGTGTATTTGCAGTGAACTTTTATACATAGATTTTTATATAAAAGAATTCACTTCAAATACACAAACACATATAAATACCTTTATATACGTATACATTTATATATATAAATACGCACACATATAAAATATATAAATACACATTTTCTATATAATATATAAAAATATATAACTATATATGAAAAATATATAAAATATACAAATAAATAAATATAAAACAAATAAAAATATATATAAAAAAATATAGAGGTGGAAGTAACACTGCCCTTGGCCACAGTGTTAAATATTTACCTATGAGAAATGGGAATAAGAACAGTGGAAAAGCCAGATTTATGTGGTAAAATCTCCAGGCAGAGTTGATTTTATTTGTTGCCAATTCATAGATTTTTCTCACATGGCAACCCAAACCATTCTGGGATAATAAAGCAATGGTGGGCATTATTCCCTGGTATTGATCAGGAACAACCTGCCAATCTCACCTCCCCTGTTCCCTGGCATCCATGGCCTTGGGAAGTGCTGAAAGGAGTTGGATTTTTTTTAATAGGAAAGGTTTCATAGCAAATTTTTAATTTGAAAAAAAAAAAGTCCTTTTTTTTTTGTTTCAAGCCCAAAAGAGCAAAATTTCCGAGTGCTTTCTCTGAGGAAATGATTTTGTGATGAGTGGCCTCTAATATCGTGTGATAATATAAAATAATAGACTAAGTGTCAAATCCCAGTCTTCAAATTAGGTTTAATAATTTTGCCCAAATCAATGTTTTCTGAGAATTTTAGTTGGTGGGGAATTTCCCCTGCAAAAGGAGGAGAATATTCATGTTTTTCCTCAATTTTCTTGATAAGACTGGGAAGGTGTTTAGTTCAACCCTGTGGTTTAGAGCTTTATCTACAAGTCTCATACCACATGATAATATAAAATAACAGGCAGTTTATCAAATCCCAGTCTTCAAATGTGTTTATATTTCAGTGCTTGAAGCACAGGAAAAATCCAGGGAAACATGCAGAGGGGTAAGAACATGGATGAGGATGAGGAATATGCCATGGGGTGGAGAGAGGGAATGTCCTGGGTGCTGCTCCCCTGGGCTGAAAGGAGCAAGGGGTGGGCAAGAGGAGGGAAAAGGCAGGGAAAAAAGGATATAAAATAGGGAAGGAAGTGAAGGAAAAGCCAAATACAGGATCCACTGAGTGATAAGACTGAACCTCTGGGAAAGCTCCTTCCTTTTTACAGCAATTCCACTGTGTGACTCTCCAGCACTTTAACCCAAGGGAATGTTCCATCAGTGTCTCTCCTGCTCCATCCACGTATTTCCTTGGATTCAGGTCCTGCTGGTGAAGCTTTCAGGGATAACAGGCTCCAGCTCCCCACAGGATGATCTGAAGAGCCCCTGCCTGGCTGCTGCTCCCTGGGCTGCCCTCATCCCGCTCCTCTCCTGCCTGGAGCCATGGCACCAATCCCTGGGCTTAAATGGGTTAAAATCCAGCCTGTTCCCGAGCAGGAAAACTGGAAATCAGTTGTATTTCTCTGCTGCATCCCAAAGAAGTGCTGGGCTGGCTGCAGGCTCAGGGTCCGACCTGTTGGAGCTCCTCAGGTTGGCTTTAGGGTGGGGACACTTGCAGTGGGTGCTGTTCTAAAACCTGAAGCTGAATTTTCCATGTTTTGTGCTGGATTTGTCTTCCAGGTGAATCTGAGGGGAGAAATATCCCTTTCCCAGTGTGATTAAGAGCACAAGAAGCATCCTTGATGAACAAATCCACGGAGACAAGGTAAGCCAGGGGAGCAAAGTGCTGTGGGAGGTGCTGACGAGTGTTTGCAGCTGTTTCTTTTTAAGAAAGAAGGAAATTGGTGTTTAAAAATCAAATCCTTCTGGCCACGGTCAGGCTGTTCATGTCTGTGCACGTGTTTGCTCAGATCCACGCAGCTCATTTGGATCTCCTGGAGTTTGCAGAGCTTTTGGGGGGCAGCTTGGAGGGGGCTGGAAGCTGGGGGAGGGCTGTCCTGTTCCTCACAGGGGTTTTTTTCCTGCTCTCGTCTGCCACCAGTTGATGCTCTGAGCACAAAGGGAAGAGTTGGCAGCACTTGGCTCCAAACTGGCCCTTCTCTTTTGTCCCATCCAGGGAGAGACAGACAAGCTCTGCAATCACATCCCAAAGTTTGACCTCTCTTACAGTGAACTCTTCAATCTTGATTATGTAAAGAATTCTGTGGAGAAACAATTTCAACTGTTTGTGAGAGCTGCTTCATTAGCATGGTAAGAATTCAAGCTAAGGGGATGAGCATTAGCCTTGCACTGATAAAACTGAAATTTCCTGTAAAATAACCCCCAAAGCCAGCCTAATGCACTTGATAATATATGGCTTAGTGGTGCTGATGAGAGCAAGGCAAAAAGGCTGCATTAAATTCAGTTCCTCTTTAATTTACCACTACAAAACCTAAATTACATGTTCCTCTCTCAGCTCCTGTTCCCTCCTAGTTTTAGTGCTGAACATTAATTATTAATTATTTCAGTTCATATGATTTTTGAGAGGGTGGTTCTGTGGGGGTTTTTTTGGGGTTTTGTGCTAAATACTCTTGCCCAGTGTCAGGTTGGGACTGCTGAGGTTTTCCTTTTGGTGTGGGTGCTGGCAACTTGGGGGTTAATACCCCATTCCAAAGTGTAGGATGTTAATCAACAGGGTTCTGTCAAATCCTGAATTATTTAGGCTTTGTCTTGCATGGAAAATACCATTAAACTGGTTGGGAAACACTTTTAGTCACCAGGGTCTGGGTGGTCTGCTCTTGGCTCCTGCTGAAGCTGGTGAGATCCAAACTTGGGACACATTGTTTTAACGGATCCAGTGCATCCAAACCATATAAACTGAAAGGAAGGAGCTTTGGGGAGGTGGTAGATGAGGTTTGGTGTCCTTGTGGCACTCGGTGGTGGTGGAGGGCAGTGTTGGGGTGGCACTTTGGGGTCAGGGGAAACATCTGGAGCCAGGAATGGTTGGTATTGGTGTGAACCCCAGTGCCACCTGAGTGCCGGCCGCAAACAACCTCCACTAAGCAGGTGTTCCCAGCAGTGCCTTTCTCTGCAGGGAGGCAAAGCCTGCACTGGAATTCTCCCTGGTTTCCCAGGGGGGTGCTTTGAGTGTCTCCTTGCAGCTGATTTTGCAGAAGATATTCAAAGAGGTGCTACATTCAGTGAGAAAAGAGAGATCTGATCTCGTGTGCCCGTCCTGGCCGAGGCTCAGTGTTGTGTTACATCCCAGGGGTGGAGCGGAATCCTCTGGGAAAAGCAAATCATGGAGCAGCCCGGGATTGAAGTGGGGGGATGCCAAGACTGATGTGGCATCAGACAAATGGATTTTGAGTCCAGCCACTACACAACACCGAGCTGCTTCTGCCCCCCCCCAGGTGACCCTGCTTGGATTTCCAAAGGGACTTTCCTAAGCCAAAGCCAGCGGGATTCCCACAGCTCCAGGCTGCTCCAGAGCATCCCACGGCTCTGCCTGAATCCCGAGCCCTGAGGGGATGAATTTACCCTCAAATTCTCCCAACCCCATTTCTACAGCCTGCAGAGGCCACTGGAACATTTCCCAGTAAGGAGCTGTATTTCTCTGCACCACATTTCACAACCCCTCTTGCTCCATATTCCACATACTTCCTTCATTTTTCCCACTTGTTCTAGGACCATCACTGGGTGTGTTTGCCTTTTGCTCTGCCTCTAATCACTCCTATTGCTAATTGCTGACTCCTGTATGCTAATTAGCATCCTGTCACATCAAGGTGTGTTTTTACAGGGATCCATAAGGATGTTTCACACGTTCTGTGCAAGGATATTCCCGGGAAGCAGATGCAGGGCATGATGAAGGGTGTAAGATGCCAGCCTGAACTCCATGTGGGAACAAGTCAGGGATGATTTATATCCCCCTGGATTTCTAAATGACCTTGCTGATCCCCCCCATTCGTTTTGCAGCGTTCAGTGGCGAGAGGCAACACACTTTGATAAGATGGGATGCGCTGCTCTAAACACGGGTTACAGAAACAACTACAAGAAAGCAGGACAGTTTTCCAATTAATAAATATATTCCTGGTGCTGGGAGTGCAGCAGGCAAAACGCTGCCGTGGCAGAAAGCAGATGTTGGCTGCTCAGGACAAATCTTGTGCAGTTTCTAATCCACTGCGGTATTAATTTCCATAAGTATTTTGTGGATCCGAGCTCGCACGCCCTCGGGGATGAATCCAAGCTGCTCTTCCCAGAGTTTATCTTGGCTGCACAAATGTTTCTGAGCTGTGTGGGTTGAATTTCTAGCAGGGGAGCCGTGGTGGTGGTGGGGGGGGGGTATTTATGGGGTGCAGCTGGACCATCCCTCCCGCGGGACCTTCGCGACTCTCCCACCGTTGGATTTTTTAGGTCAGTTCAGAAGCAAAGCAGGAGAGGAGTCAAGAGACATTTTGAGGATGTTTGTTTTTTTTTTTTTTGTTGTGAAAACTTTTAAATTGAGCCTTTGGTTTGTGCATGGCCCTCTCAGGATTGGGACAACAATGACATCATAGAATTATAGAATACCTTGAGTTGGAAGGGACTCACAAAGGTCATCAAGTCCAACTCCTGGCCCTGCACAGGACATCCCCAAAATCCCACCATGTGCTCGAGAGCGTTATCCAAACTCTTGTGGAACTCTGGATATTCCTTAGGAAGGTCAGTGGGAGATCCAGGTTCACCTGGCACCAACCTGGCCTCTCAATCCCCTCAGCTTGTCACTCCTCACTCCCAATATCCACATTTCTCCACGTTATCTGTATCCAAATCTCTTCCTGCCACGGCTGATATTTAAAGCAGTGTTTTCTCTGCCTCCTCCTCGCTAACTCTCCCATCTCATTTGAAATCTCATCCATAAGAGTCTCTTTTCTCTGCTTCCTCCATGTGTTACCACATTTTTTCTCGGTATTTTTTCGATTTGACACTGCCTCCTATTTACATATGTGTTTTGAGTAGACATGAAGCAAAACTTATGTCCAAGCCAAAACTATTCTATAGAATGCAATACATAGACGCTGGTGCATCCCAGTGTGGAGACTTGCCCAGGAAGAAGCTTTAAAAAAAAAAAAAAAAAGAATACCAAACCAAAAAAGCAGAATTTGCATCTCCAAAATCTTGTCTCCACGAGCTGGTTGTTTTGGCAGGGCTGGCTAAAATAGCTGAGGGAAAAGAAATTGATTCTGTCTATTTAATTTTTTTTAAAATTAAAATATTTTTTGAAAAAATCGTGATATTAAAAAGACATTAAATTTAATATTGAAATATTTTTAGAAAAAACAGTGAAATAAAAAATAAGCAGATCGTGACCACTAGGATGGAATAGGATTTAGAAGTTCATGGAAAGGGGGATGTGAGGAAGATGTTACGCAAGAGCATCTTCCTCTCCCTGTCGCAATCCTGTCCCCACCCAGGGCTGGGGGAAGTGGGCACCCAGCCAGCCCCGAGGGCTGAGCTCCCTGCCTTCTCTGTCAGCAAATAAAAGGACTTCTCTTGGGTTTGACCTTAACTCACTCTTTAATTTTATTTTATTTTATTTTTTTTTTTTTAATAGGAAGTCGTCGCAGTCGTCCAAGCGGAGGGTCAGCGAAACATCCCCCAGCTGGAGCTGCGTGACACAGTTATGAATTGCAGATGTTGCCTGTGCAGCTCTTGGGTTTCTGAGCGGGGCCAGGAGCCCCTGGGGTGGGTTTTGTGGAGCTGCTCTGGTGAGTCTGCAGGGAAAGGGGTTTATTTTCCACTCCAAATGAACTTTAACCGTTTGGGTTTTACTCCGTGGAGGGAGACAAGTGACATAAAGCAGGCAAAGATGAAGCAGAAGGCCCAGACCCTCCAGGAGGGGCAACTGCTTTGCTGCTCCCTTTCTTCTCAGGAGGAATTTCTCCCTGGAAAGGGTGGTCAGGCACTGGCACAGCTGCCCAGGGAGGTTTGGAGTCCCCAGCCCTGGAGGTGTCCCAGGAAGACCTGGCCGTGGCACTCAGTGCTCTGGGCTGGGGACAAGGTGGGGATGGGGCACAGAGGGGGATCCGTGGTCATTTCCAGCCCAAGTGATCCTGAAATTCTTCATGGACACGTGGGAAGTCCTAAGGAAACGTGGCTTCAAGGCTTGGACACCTCCCCAGCAGTGGTGGCACCTCAGGACTCAGATCAGCAGACACTGTTGGCCATAAAGGACCGGAGAAAACAGGCTGAAAATTATCTAATTTATTGTGATTATTATGGTTAAAAATATGACAGGTACCAGGGAGAAAGAGACAGTGTAAAATATTGACTAGGGGGTCAAATGATATTGAGATAAATTGAAAGCACTCCTTAAATCAGGCTGGAGGTTCAGCCTTTGAGCCAAGCTTAGCTAAGCAGAGCTCTGTGGCTTTTTCCACTCCACATTTATGCTCTGGAGAGCAGAGGTGCTGTTATCCCCAGGGCCTTGTCCCTAATTCAGTGGGGGGGATTAGACCTTGTTGTCCCCTGTATGACATTCAGTTTTTAGAAGGAAATTATGTATTTGGGCTTGGTGGTATATTATTGTTATTATTATTATTATGCACAAGTGCTACTTTGCCTTCTGGAGGTAAATTGGTTGTTCAGAAAGGATCCAAACACCTCCATGGACATGTTCCCCTGGATGCCTTCACTTCTCTTACTCCTTTTGATGACACCCTTTAATTTTTACGGTGTCTTCCTTTCCCTGTAATTTGTAAAACATGGGAACTCATTAATCATTTCTGGCAGATCATTAGAGCTGCTGTTCACAGCACACCCGGGCTTTGCTTGGCCTCCAGAGAACCTCAGGAGGGGGTGAAGAGCCTCCAGCTCTACTGGCTGATGGGATGTGGTGGAGGGGACTTAGCTGGACCCGTTCAGCCCCCAGGAGCACAGGACTGGTGGGAATGACTCTGGATATCTTGGCTGTCTCCCATGCATGGTCATCAGTGGGGTGCTTTGGTGATCCCAGGGGCTGGGAGGACGATGGGACCATCCTGTGCCTCTTGGATGGGGACACAGGACATATCCTGCCTTGAAGGCCCAACTTTGATGGATCCAGGTGTGACAAGCGGGCACTGGGGTATCCCAGAAAACTTTTTTCCAGGGCTACAGCACTGGATGTGCCTTTCCTTTCTCTCCAACGTCCCTCCCAAGACCTCCCATCCACTTCCCCCATTGCCAAAAGAGCCCAAAGAGGAGACCCAAAGTTTACATTTTTCAAGATAACACTCAAATCAACAATTTCCTGTGCTATTATTACCCAGAGACCTCGGCCAGGGAGTCAGGGAGATTTAGGGGCGGGAACAGGCTGCCCATTCCTGCGGCTGGGATGGGGATAATGAGACCTTCACACCTAAACAAAGCTGGGGGGAAGGTGTTAAATCGCTCTTCCACAGCTGGGATGAAATGAGGGTGTGAGGGAACATTAAAGGCTCTGAATGGAAAACAATAACAAACAGAAAAGGGGAGAAAAAAAAACCCCCAAACCAACAAACACCTCGGTTCAAAAAAATACATAAAAGAAAAAGGGGAATTAAAAACAAAAGGGGTGGGTGTGCAGGAACCATCTGATCGGAGCTGAAAGGCCTCCCTGTCCTGCATGGCAGAGGCTGCTGCATCTCTGGGGGTGTGAGGAGGAGGGAGCAGAGGGCAGGGCGAGTGTGGTGTTGAGAGAAGAGGCTGATGAGTGTCCCGAGCAATTCCCATTCCAGCGGGGTTATTATGGGCTGTGCACTGGAGGGAGGGGTTTATTTTACCAGCTGGTTTTGGGAATGGAAGTGAGGAAGGCAGAAAACTGGCCAGGACACTGCCAAGACTCTTGAGTATTAATTGTTTTTAGAGATGTGGGGTGGCCACAGCTTCTCTGGGCAACCTGTGCCAGTGCTCACCACCCTCACAGCCAGGAATTCCTTCCCAATATCCCATCTCTCCCTGCCCTCTGGCAGTGGGAAGCCATTCCCTGTG
>JAWWLV010000297.1:0-16868 GCA_035041135.1 Platyrinchus mystaceus | reverse complement strand
TAACCCTTTAGGGAGAGGGAATCCAGGGCTGGAATAACCCTTTAGGCAGAGGGAATCCAGGGCTGGAATAACCCTTTAGGGAGAGGGAATCCAGGGCTGGAATAACCCTTTAGGCAGAGGGAATCCAGGGCTGGAATAACCCTTTAGGGAGAGGGAATCCAGGGCTGGAATAACCCTTTAGGCAGAGGGAATCCAGGGCTGGAATAACCCTTTGGGGAGAGGGAATCCAGGGCTGTGGTTAAGCCAAGGCCTGGCTCCAGAGCAGAGGTGGATCCAGAAGATCAGGCAGCCCCCAAATCCCTGGATCACGACATGTTTTGGCAACTCCTGAATGGAAACCCACCTTGCCTTTCACTCCAAACACAACTCAAGCCTTTAAACAGGGGGCAGATTCCCCGGAAAATCCATGAGAAATGCAGTTGTTCCTCAAGAACTCATGGAGCATCCTCAGCTTTCCAAGAGCACAATCCACAGGTGGAATGAGCTTCTCTGGATGCTCTCCCCAGGATCCTCCCACCCCAACACCATCCTATGGAATGTGACACCAGCACCACACCTGCCACTGGAGAGCTGTCATTTCAACATTTTCCAAGGAAATCCAGGGAATTTCGGGTCCCTGTTATGGCTGGATCTCAGTGGGCGGCTCGGAGTGTCCGGCAGTGCCCGATTCCCAGGGGATTTCCTGAGATCCTATTAAATATGAATGGCTCCAGTTCACACCTCCCCTAATTCTCCCAAGCATTCCCAAGCCCGGGATCACGTGGCTGGAGCAGGGAAGGAGCCCATGGGCACAGCTGAGGGGCTGCTCCTCACCCAGCACCACACCAGGTACACCAGCAACACAGGGAAATCCTGTAATTCGACTTCTGCCTCATTTTAGCACCTGGAAAGTCTCTGTAGGATAATCCAACTGAGGGAGAAGCCACTGCTGACCGTCCTCAGGGACATTTCCCCCCCAGAAACAGCCCCAAAAGGACTTGGACCCCAAAGTGACCCAGACAGGTCGTGACAGCACCAGGTTCAAGACTCACTGCAAACTCAATCGAGGCTTCATTTTTCTTTCTACCCATTGAAAAAGCTGCAAAATCAGGTTTTATCCCTTCAGCTCCAGCACAAAGATCTCACCATGGACTCCTGTTTATCTGGGGTGTTTAACAGAGATCAGCTCACTGCCATGGCACTGTGTCCCTCCAATCTTCCAGCAAATGTGATGGAAAAAAACATCCCAGCTTTTTGAGGCGCCACCAAACCTTCCCACTCTGTCAGAGCTCCGAGTTCCAACACCCACTGTTCAAGAATTAGGAATTATGGGGAGAGTGGAAGCCCTTCCCAGCAGGTGAGGCAGAACCTCACCCATATTCCCTGCTGGAATGACCCAGGACGTCAGTGACTGGTTCCTGTCACTCGATGGGATGCAAAGACCAGGAAATAAGACAATCCCCAGCCTCCCTCAGCACTCTGTGCCTGAAAAACCACTCCAAACTATTCAAATACTCATAAATATTCAGCTGAAGGCACTGGGAGATGCTTCTCCACCCCTGGAAGCGTCCAAGGCCAGGCTGGAGCAACCTGGGAGAGCGGGAGGTGTCCCTGCCCACGGCAGGGGGTGGCACTGGATGGGATTTCACCCCCTTCCAACCCCACCCATTCCAGGATTCCACCCCCAGGTCAAGGGACGCCAAAGAGACCGAAGGAAACACGGGAAAGCCTAAAAAAAGGCTCCCAAGGAAGCGTTTGCACCGTTCCATCATCCCAGAACGCAGGAACAGGCACAGCATCCACAAAAAACCCAAGTGCCAAACTCCCCCTTGGAGGCTCTGAGGCCAAAAATCTAAACCCAGCCGGATGGGAGCACCTAAAGACCAGAATTCCAAGGAAAAATGCAACCCAGAGACCGTCCTGGAGCTTCAGAGTCCCTCAGAGGCACCTTCTCCTCTTTAACACTCGTTTTGGCAGAGCTGGAAAGAATTCCCGTGTGCCATTTCCAACCCCCCCCTCCCAAAAACACAACCACATCACACCTCCCATCCCGGCCCTCTGTGAGCCCTCAAACGGGAGCAGCTTTGCACAAACCCAACGTTTCCCCCCACCCTTCCCCAGACTAAAAATAGATCTCCCACATTTTCAGCCACCACAGTCCCTGGGAATGCTTGGATGGGAAAAAAAAAACCACCTCACAACACACCAGACAGTTCATGGTCACTCAGATTATCAGTGGAGAAAGCCCCAAATTGGAAGCCAAAAAGGAGCAGGACTTGTGAGGTTTTCATTGTCAGAGGGATATAAAACCTCCACACCGTTAATTCAGCTTCCCTTCTAATTTTGCAACAAGATTCCCACTCAGAAGGGGAACGGGCACACCACGTGTGTTTTCCTCCCTGTTATTTTTGGGGTGACACCACGAGAGAAATAAATGAGACCATAAAGTGCCACAGGTGACTGAAGCCTGGGGAGGGGCTCACAGGCCACGTGTGCTTCGAAAATGAGAAATAAAAAAAAAAAAAAGGCAGTTTTGACCCCAAAGATTTGGGGGTTTGAAATGCATTTAATGCCTCCTGTCAGTGAGGGACATCCACACGTCAAAACACGCCCCAAACCCCCCGAGTTCAGTCCCAAGTTACACACAAAGGGGAGAGCTCCACCCAAAGAGCAAAGCTGAGCCCCCTCACAGACCCCTGCCGGCCTTCCCCGCTTCTGGGCCAGGCTGGGGCACATTTTTGGATGGTTGGGGACTGGCCAAGGGCTCCACCATTTCCAGAGGTATCCCTGAAAATGGGAGGTGACCCCAAGCGTGGCCTCATCACACCCCAGGGAACTTGAGGCTTGGTTTCTGAACACTTCCAGCGCTGCCCCGGCAGCGTCAGGAGTCGAATCCTGTTATCCTGAGCATCATTCCCTCTCTTTGCCCCTAAGGCAGCGGAGCAGAGGTGGCTCAGGAAGGAACAGGGATGCTCAGATCCCACATGGAGGGAGTGGGATAAGCAGGAAACCGAAGTTTAAGACCGAGTTCCTCCCACAATTCCAGTTCCTCTGGCAGCACAGGGATAACTCCAGCTCCCACCTGAGGTCCCTGAGAGGACCAAAGGCTGGATCTACGGACAGGTGTGGGAATATGGGATCCAAACCCTTCCCCTGCCCTGCACAAACCTCACCAACACCCCACACCACACCAGCACTGTCTGAACTGGAACCAACTGGAGTTGGGGGGGTCAGGCTCTGCTCCCAGGGAACAGGAAAAGAGGGAACAGCCTCAAGGGCAGGTTGGACATCAGGAGGAATTTCTCCATGGAGAGGGTGGTCAGACACTGGCAGGGGTTGCACAGGGAGGTTTGGAGTCCCCACCCCTGGAGGTGTCCAAGGAAGGGTGGAGGTGGCACCGAGTGCTCTGGGCTGGGGGACAAGGTGGGACTCCACGATCCTGGAGGCCTTTCCCAACGCCAGTGATCCCAGGATGGCTGGAAGCTGCTCCACACACGACTGTCAGGGGGTAATTACTGCAGAAAGTCGCCTGGATTGATTCCAGCACTAACACACTGACACTGCATCACACACCAGCACTGTTGCATCATCACCCACCCGTGCAACCTCAGGGCTCCCCAGGGCTGCCAGGGATGGGAGCAGCTGCTCCTCTGAGCTTCCACCTGGGAGCAAAGGGAATTGCAGTCACCTGCCTGAGTCACCACAGAGGTGCAGCTCCCCCTTCCCGGGACACTCGTGAGCTGGTTGTTCCTTCCAAGCACAGAACTCGGGGCTTCCCTCACCCAGAGCATCCCACTGGGGATGGATCTGCTCCTTTTCCTGGGAGAAGTGAGAGGAGCACCAGCCTGTTGCTCCCCCACAGACCACACGTGAACTGGTGTGAACTGGTAGAAGAGCTGGGAGCTTCTACACCCCACAGACCTGCCAAAAACCCCGGGGGGGGTCTGCGGCAGGAACACCCCGACAGAGCAGCTCCCAGCCCTGTTGTGGGGTGCCAGGAGAGATCCCAGCCCCAGGATCCCTCCAGGGCATCACCCCCTTCCCGCTCCTGCCCGCAGCCTGGCAATCCACACCCACCCAAGGCGATGCCAGCGGGAGCACCGGAGCGAGCGGGACGGGAACCCTGCGGGTCACAACCTGCGAGGTGGCACTGGGTGGGGGGACAAACACACACCCCCCCAGCTCTGCCCCCACCCCAACCGTGGGCTTGGGGGGCTGTGGGCCTCTCCAGCAGGCACTGGATCACCCCACATCCCAGGGGAGCTGCTGGCACTCATTGTCACCAGCCGGGCCACGCTCGCTCCCACAAAAAAGCCTCTTCCCCGCACCACGCACCCCTTTATTCCTTACTTTCCTCTCTGCCTGGGTCCCTCACCACCTCCACCAGCTCCTGCTCCTCCTCCCTGCCCTCCTCTCCTTCCGCTGGAGCCGCCACTGGGTCAATAGTTTGTCTGGGAGAGAGAGCAGGGCTTCCTCCCGCTGATCCATGGCAGCTTCCACCCTCCTGGCATGTCTTATTCCCAAAGGCCCCCTCTGCTTTCACTTCCTGTGTGACTGTCTCTTCCACCAGCAGCAGCTCCTCTACCTCTGCTTCCAGCTGCTCTCACGTGAAACACCTGGAGAGGGAGCTGGGAATGGAGCAGGGGTGGAATTCGACAGCGGAGCCATCACCTCGGGAACTCGGAGCTTACAGAAAAGGACGGGGAAAAAAAAACATCCCTCCACAAAAAAAAGAAAAAATAAAAAAAAAAAACAAACCACACACACACACAAAAAAATAAAGACGAGCGAAAGTAAAACCGGGAGAGACAAAATCATCCCGAAATAAAAGTTAAATAAAAACCCCCAAAAAAACACCAAAACCAAACCTGTGCTATCCCGCAGACCCCACCACGGGGGGGGGGGCGTGGGGGGCTTGCGGGGGTCGCACCTCGAGCCGCGGGAAGGGGCGGGCGAGGACTCTTATTGTGACACGGGCCGCGAGCACAGCCCGGCCAAGGGCCACGGTGGGGGCTGCGGGACACGGGTGGGGTGGTGCGGGACACGCGGGGGGGTGGGGGGGCGTATGCGGAGGCAGCGGGATAAGGGGGTGGATTGCCCACGCCTGGAGGGGTGGGAGGTGTGTGTGGGTTTTTTTTTTTTGGGGTGGAGGGGGTTAATCCCCAGTTGCCCCCCCACCTCGATGCGGGTCGGCTTTCGTGCGTGGAGGGGGGGGGGGATCCCGCCTCGAGCCGGCGCCGGGCGGCGACGGAGGAGGAGGAGGAGGAAGAGGAAGCAGCACGGCGGAAAAGCCCGTAACAACTTTCCGAAACAAACGCCTCGCAGGCGCCGAACAAAAGCCGGTTGGGGACCCCCCGGCGAAGTTTTGGGATTCCCACAGGGGGAAAGGGAGAAGGGTGGGGATGAGCACCGGGAGCCCTCGGAACCCCCCCCGTCCCCTACACACACACCCTTCCACGCCGCCCCGGGAACGGCTCAGCCCCGGCGAGCGGCACTTCGCACTTTTCCCGGCTCCCCGCACCGCCGGAACTTCCCCGGGAGCGCTCCCGCATCCCGGAGCCCGCTGCCTTCCCCCTAACCCCCCCCCACACACACACCCCAAACCCGCACCCTTCCCCACCCTGTGCCGCCGCTCCCTCCCTCCCTCCCGGAGACAATAAACCCACCGGGAAGTTTTAACGTGCCAACTCGCCCTCCTCCGCCGCGCCTCCCCCGCCGCTCCGGCCGCATCCGCCGCCGCCGCTCCGCGCCCTGCCCGTGCCGCCGCTCCGCCGTGGCCCCCTCGCCGGTGCGGGGATCTCCCCCCGGTGATTCCTTCCCCCCCACCACACACACACACACGCCGCTCCCCCCTTTTCCCGGTGCCAAATAATGCGCTCCTCACACATGGAGTCGCGGCGTCACGGGCGGAGCATGCGCGGGGCAGGGCGGCGGGGGCGGCCCGTGCTGCGGCGGGGGCGGGGGGGGGGGGCGGGCGGAGGACACCGGGCGAGCCCCGGGGAGCGGGTGGCGGTGTCGCGGTGTCGCTGTCGCGGTGTCGCTGCCGGTCCCGCACACCCTCCCCCCCCCAACCCCCCCTCCCCAACTCCCCCCTCCCCTCCCCGGCCCCGCGCGGGGAGCGCAGGTTTGTGCCGCGGGGCGCCATTGGCCGCGGGGGTCGCGCACGGATGTCACGAGGGCGCCGATTGGCTGCTCGGGGGCGGCGCGCGCGCTGGGGGGCGCGCGGGGTCCCGCCGGGGGCCACGTGGAGCGGCCGCGGAGCCGGGAACGGGAATGGGAACGGGAATGGGAACGAGAATGGGAACGGGGACCGGGACACACCGAGGGGGGTTAAACCGGGACGTCTCAGCGCTGTCCGGCCCGCGGGGCAGCGGCGGAGGGAGCGCGTTAACGGCGCCCAGAGCAGGGCTCTCCCGGTACCGGTACCGGTACCGCTCCGAGCGCCGCGGGCTCGGGACAGACACGACCCACCCTCGGGGGAGACGCTCCCCCCACCACCCAACTAAGAGCGAACCAGCGGTTTCCCGGCGCGGCCTCAAAACCCCATAAAACCCCCCTTAAAACTCCTCTTAAAATCCTTCCCCCCCCTCCAAAAGCAGGTGCCGATCCCACCGGGATGGGAGGGATTCCCGGCCGCATTCCCGGCTCCCAACCGCGCCGGGCTGGGGCAGGGAAGGGCGTTCTGCGAGCGGCGCTGCCTCCCCCCTCGTGCCCGTTCACAGGGAAGCTTTAGGAGGGTTTGCCGAAGCCACGTTCGCCAGATCTTAAGTCCAGAATGTAAATTATTTTAGGCCGAGTCAACAGCAGAAGGAATTCTGAGCTGTATTACTACTACTACTACTACTGTTATTACTATTGCTGATCCCTTTATCACGTGCAGATCTCTCGAGTGGTTTTCCAACTAACTCCCGTTTTCCCCCCTCACCCTCCCATTCCTTTGGTCTCTTGCTGTCACCAGCTATAACCTGCCCAATGGGGGGGGAAGATATAGAAATAACCTTTACAAGTTACCAAAAGATCCAAATTCGAGGATTTCTTTACCAGAGCCCCCGTTTTCCCCGGTCTTGGAACGAGGTTAATTTTGGGATGGGGGGTCTCTTGGCTCCCAAATCACCACCCTGACGACAAGACCTTCACTAAGCCTGGCTTAATAATTCCCACCCTGTTTCAGGCCCTTCTTCTTCCCCAAAGGATGAAGCTTTGGGCTCCACAGTCCTATTTCAGACCTGGTGGGTGAAAGCTGAAGCAGGAAGGCACGAACAGGAGGGATGTGACCAGGAATTAGGGAAGGAATTCCCCCCAAAAGCACTATCCCCCACCAGAGCTGGGCTTCCAGTGCTCCCCACCAGTGATCCCAGTGATCAGAAGCAGAATAATTAGTGCTGATTCTTTGGGGGGATTTTATGACGCAATTCTGAGGCTGAAAGTGAGTTTATGGATCCTGTGGAAAGACAGGGACGCTCTGCTGCCTCTCTGGGGGTCACATCCCCCTGTTCTACCCCACATTCCAGCCCAAAGGAATTCCAGCAGCGACACCCCCTTTCCCTCCCAGTCAGCACATCCTCCAAAGTCTTGCCAAGTATTTTTTGACATTAAAACCCTCCAGGGATGGAAAAGCAACACCTGGGCCTGGATTAAAGCTGCTCAATTAAGCCCAGGGAAGAGGGAAGGCTGGAACTCTCCGGGGAAGGTGACATCCCTGGGGTGTGTCACCACGGTGACAGTTCCAGGAGGGCATTCCCTGGAGCCCTGTGGGCGGTTCCCTCCTCCCCACTGCCTTTGTTTGGATCAATCTTTATATGTATCCAACCCACAAAGTGCCCTCGGTGCTCACTTGGGCCTGGTTTTCCCTTAGGAATGTGGCACAAGGCCAGGAAACCCCAAAAACGTTCACTTTGTGACCAGGGTTGATGTTCTGGAGCCCCCACTCTCCGGAAAGGCCAAACGTCTCATCACCAGTTTCCCCGGAGCCACAAAGTCCAACCATGAAGTTGTTCTTCCCAACGCCAAGTCCATAAATAATACGGATCAAATTATCTTTCCTGCACGTTTTAACACCCCAAACAACCCCCCAACACAACACCCACCACGACGTGGGTTCGGCAGCGGCGGCGGCGAGAGCAGAGTTTGGGATTGGGATGGGATGGAAAAAAAAGCCCTGAAAATTCAGGAAAAATCATCCCTGAAGGAGGAAGGGCAGAGGAGATGAAGCCTCCCCTTGATGCACGTCCCGGTGTGGGTCAGGCAGCAGCAAGAAGCAAAGCTGGAGCCGGGTCTGGTGGCCACAGGAGCCGGGGAAGCTGCCAGGGCCGGGGTGATGAACAGGACAAACGAGTTCCCGAGCTCCGGAAAGGTTTTGGCAAAGGCAGGGATGCAGCTCCAGGGTGGTTTGATGGTCCAGAGCTCCGAGGAAGGGGGAGCTGGGACACCTCCAGAGGGACTTCAGGGGCGGCTGCTGCGCTCCCCTCGCTCCCAGAGCTGCAAAGAACAGCAAACCCCCTTGGCCAGGAGGGATTTCCCCATGGAAAAGGTGCTCAGGCACTGGCAGGGGCTGCCCAGGCAGGTTTGGAGTCCCCAGCCCTGGAGGTGCCCAAGGAAGGCCTGGAGGTGGCACTGAGTGCTCTGGGCTGGGGGACAGGGTGGGGATCAGGGGTGGATGATCCTGGAGGGCTTTTCCAACCTCAGCAATCTTGGGATTCTGTGATGCTGAGATCTTCCACACTGCTGGGGAGAAGTTTGGGAAGAACCGACCACAATCCTTCACTAGTTCAAGGAGAGAAGGGGAAACCCCTCAGAATAGGATTTTAAGATGGCTTGTGCCAGGAATGACAGGAATTCCATAGTCTCCACACCAAGGGATGGTCCTGTCCTTGTTTTCTGGCTGCACTGTTTTCCTGCAGGTCCAACTTGCAGCAGGAACTTGTGGCGAGTGGTTCAGGAATAGGATGAGAGGGAAAAGTGGTGCTTTTTGGGGAGAACCCAAGACCCCTCAGGGTCACCGTGTCCCCCACCTGCCACCCACAGGGAGAGCAACACTTCCATGGGAACCTCTTCCCGTGGGATGTGGGATTGGGAAATGTCAAAACCCCATGAGCTGAAAGTGAGGGGAAATGACCCAGAAGAGAAACGAATCTTTCTGGAAGGGGGATGAAAGAGGAGGAGGTTGCAGGTGGGGCAGGGGAGCAGCAGCCCAGCCCAGGAGGTGCCCTTGGGGTGACATCCCACAGCTCTGCCTGCAGGAAGCACTTTGGAGAGGATTTATTGGGAGCTTTGCCTCCCAGCCCATCGATTGTGCAGGAGGTGGGAGGGAGCAAAGTCCCCCCAACAGGGCTGGTCCTGAGGGAGCTGCCAGAGCCCCTCTCAGCCCCAACCCCAAACCCCAGGGCTCAGATCCCTCCAGGCTCGTGATCCCGGCCCGGGACGCGCTTGTTGTGCTGGCAAACAGTGAGTCAGAGCCAGGGAGCCATTCCTGGAGGGAATGGCTGTAAACAAGCACCTCTGTCACGTGGCTCATCGGGACCTGACCCTGATTAAAGGGAGAATTAACCAGTTGGACCAACCCCCCGTCCCAGAGTTGGTGCCCAGTTTGGTTCTGTGAGGTCTGACTGCCCCGGGAGGGCCGAGATCAGAGCTCCGATCACACCCCCCCCTCCTTCCCCCTGCTGCTGACTGTCGAAATCCCGGGATATTCCCAAGAATCCTTTCCCACCTGGACCCTCGGGCCTGTTTCCAACTCATCCCAGTGTGATCCAGCAAAAGGAAACCAGGAGCCCTCGCTGGTGTTACCACCCAGTGCAGCAGACAAGGCTCCACGAGGCTCTTCCTCTCCCAGAACAGCCTGGAACCCTTTTCCTGGGGGACACTCGGGATACCAGGGATTCCTCTGCTCAGAGGAATTCTGCCAGCCAGCAGCACCTTGCTCTGTGTGCCATTAGAACGTGAATTTGGAAGAATTAACTCCTTTTCCCAAGTGCAATAACCAACACTTTCGCTCGTGCCCAAGTTGTTTTTGTTGGCTCCCCACTGAAAATATTTAAATTATTGTCATTTTGAACTGAATTAGCTTTTTTTTTCTTTTTAAACAGAAAGTAAAGCCCTTCTTACCCCAGAGAGTGGGACTGAGGTGGGGGATGGACAAAAGCACCAAGCAGGGGGTTAAATTTCAGCCCCTGCTTAATCTCAGCAGACTGATAATCTCCAGGACCAACATCAAGGTCCTGGAGGGAGGGAGGGAGCCTTGGGAGGGAGGGATTCCAAAGGAATCAGACGTAGGAATCTCCGAGGGAGAAGAAACGAACTCGGCACAGTTCTGGTTTAAAAGGGACTCCAGTAAAAAGGCAGATACAAAGAGCAAAAAGTAGGAACTCGGAGCAAAACCCACAGGGAATGAAATAAAAACTCTCAGGATCCCTTCAAAACTAAGGGTTTTCCTTAGAGCTGCGGGAGGAACTCCCAGTTGTCCCTGGGTTTGCCAGGAACGGGGGTCAGAAGTTGTGTTGCATCCCAAGCTGACCCCGTTCACTGCATCACCTCCCCCAGGATCATTCAGTGCATTGGGATCTGTGTCCTGGCCAGGCCCAGCCAGGATCTGCATTGGGATCTGTGTCCTGGCCAGGCCCAGCCAGGATCCGGATTGGGATCTGTGTCCTGGCCAGGCCCAGCCAGGATCCGGATTGGGATCTGTGTCCTGTCCTGCCCCTCTCCAGCAGCTCCTTCCAGGAGAGGAGAAGTTGGGCAGCTCCCCACGAGCTCACCAGGGAAGGCCGAATTCCTAAAGGCCACGGATTCCTCAGGGATGAATTCTCCAGGCCCTGGAATTCCCAAGGACCTGGCTGGGCACTTGGAAGGTGCCAGCAGAGCTCTGAGGTTCCACTGAGGCACCCAAGGTTTGGGAAGGCACAGCCGGGTTTTCCCGATCCAGGTGAACCCGACTGGAGGTTGGTGGTGGTGTTTTGGAAACCCGTTTTCCTGAGGATTGTGGGACTCTGTGCCCTGTTTGCCAGAAGCCTTTATGAACACTGTTCCTTCTGGTAATCAGATGTTTACTACCAGCACATAAAAATGCCGGTCTTTTCCCTTAATCCTCTTGCTAATTCCAACTCCAGGTCCCTGAAGTTGCCTCTCTTCCCCCAACACTCCATACTAGGTCATTCCATAACCTGCTTTCCTGCTCCAAAGCCAGGCTCAGAAATTAGATTCATTTCTAAATTTAGGATGGATGGGATCACTCATTGCTGGGGGTGATTTCTTTTTTGTTTTTCCCCCAGCTGATTTCAAGGGAAAAAAAGAATTCCTAAAGCAACTGCTGCTCCCTGCTTGGAGCTCAGGGAAGTCCTGAGCTCCAGATCCCAGAATTAATGCGGAGTTTTTAGGGATAACCTTGTCTTTCACTAGTGCTTCCCAAATTCCAGGAGTGGTTTTCCCTGGTGTTTATGCCAGGAATACAGGCACTGCCCCCTGGGAATGGGAAGAGAGAAGAACCTTCAGCTGTGCCAACAGGGAGACTTTGGGAAGCTCTTTTCCAACCTGAAATCCACCCTGGACACTGAATCCAAGTATTCCTACTGGGAAAAAAAGGAGGAGGGGGGAAGACCCTCCCAAGGGATGGAAGAATCCCAGGGATGCCCCCCAAAGCTGAGGCACCCGTTGTTTCCCTGGGAGGGGGAGGCGGGTCCTTCATCCCTGCCCATGGAACTGAGAATTCCATGGAACCGCGTGGGATCATCGGAGTTGTTTAAAAAGTGCAGAGAAAGGGCAGCCCAACTCTTATCATCCCTGGGGGGTTTGACATCCTTGGCATTGTATCCCAGGAGGAAGGAAGTTTCTCACTTCCCCAGCTATTCCAGTTATATAAACCCACTGCGGAGGGGAGGCCGCACTGGGATCCAAAGGGATCCAGCTCTGGGCTCTGAGGGGCTTTGGAGACGCTTTCCTAGAGATCCAAAGTATAAACCTTTGTCACTTATCAGTAACTGTGGGGGGAAACGCTGAAATTCGACAGCTGGGAAAGCATCTCCGTGCCTTTGGCCCCGGTGCCCAGTGAGTTCCCAGACGTGGAGCCTTCGGACCCAAATCCCAGATGTTTTTCACCAAATGCTGCCACTTTTTCCAGCCTCCTTGGAACTTCCAGGAGTCACCTGTGGGCTCAGCTCCACAAACCTAACTCAGAAGAGACTGTGAAGGTGGTGGGTTATCTCAGGTGGAGCTTTCCTGGCACAGACAAAGCTGCAGAAGCAGTAAAAGGCGGGAGAACCCCGCGGATCCCACCGGGAGCTGCGGGAATGGCTGTGCCAGGCACCCAACAGCAACGGCCACAGGGGCCCTTCCAGGATGCCACCCTGGGAGCAGGGAATGCCGAGCTGGGGTGGTGGGGACACGAGGAACCCGCTGACAGCACATCCCTGCCCTGGGGATCTGTGTGTCCCACGGATTTTCCCTCACAACCAGCACTAACTTCTCGTGCCAGTCCAGAAACCCGGCTCACTAAAAGCAGTAAAGAAGCTGATGAAGGAGATTCTGCACCAATTACAAGTCCTGCCTGGGGAAGATGCTCTTTTTCCAGGGATGTGATTTCTGTGGAGACACTCCAAAACACGGCCAGGACTTTGGATTCCTTTAAATACTCAGGGATTCCCTGACTTCAGGTGAGAGCTCAAGGAGGGGCAGCCACCCAGGGCACCTTGTCCTCCCCTCCACGCTGAACTTTAAGCTCTCTTTTCTCCCCTGACCGAGGCAGGTGGAGGGGTTTGGTCAGGATGGTTTTCTCTCCTTGGGTGAAAACATTTGTTATCCTGCTCTGAAGGGAACCTGTGCAGGAAACCAACCGAACAGGTAGGACTGCTGGGCTCTGCAGGCACCCTCAGCCCACCTGCAGCTGAGCTGGGGCAGCTCCAACGCCTTCAGCTTTCCCACCCGGAGCTCTAACCACCCTGGAAAGGCTTCCAAAGGCATCCCAGCCCCCTGCAGAGCAGAGGGAATTAGCCAGCAGAAGGGGTGTTTTAGTGCTGTGTCTCCTCTCGTTGTTCCTCGGCTCCAACACCCTCAGGTGTTTCTGGTTGCACACCAGGGATTGTGGAACGGGACCCTGAGCCAGCCCTGGACACGGGGACAGGGAATCCCCCCCAGCCAGGGCAGGGGAGTGCTGTCCACACGTATTCCCGGAGCTTTTCCCTAGGGAAGCTGCCACAGAGCTGTTTTATAGACTCACAGGATCCCAGGATGGGTTGGGCTGGAAGGACCTTAAAGATAATCCGGATCCACCCCCTGCCACGGGCAGGGACACCTCCCACGATCCCAGGTCGCTCCAACCCGGCCTTGGACACTTCCAAGGATCCAGGGGCAGCCACAGCTGCTCTGGGAATTCCATCCCAGTCCCTCACCACCCTCACAGGGAGGAATTCCCAGAGCAGCAGTGGATCCCTGGAAGGGTCAGAGGCCGGGCTGGAGCCACCTGGTCTGTGGAAGGATGAGCTTTAGGGTCCCTTCCAGCCCAGACCATCCTGGGGTTCTGTGAATAAACCTCCTGCTGAATTCCCACCGTGCCTCTGGCGAGCTGGGCCAGCACACTTTGTTCTCCTGGGGCTCCCCAGATTGAAGCTGGAAGCATTGGGGTGGGAAGGGACTGATCCCCCTCGGCCCTCCCCGAGGTCAGAAACACCCAGTGACCCCCAAAACTGCCAAACCCCCCGGACTGTGTGGGTTCTGTGGAGCTTTAAGGGAGTTTAACACTCCAGTTCTGCCTCTCCCACAGCCCCTCACGATGGAAACAGGATCATTAACTCTGGATTGAACTCAGGCACAGGCTCCCAGCACCTTCCAGAGGCAAAGCCAGGGTGGTTTTTGGGCACCTTCTGAACCCAACTCTTGTTATCTCCAGTCCCCGGCTCGTTGTTTACAGACAAGTTCCGTCCTGCAGGACCCTCTGGAATCGCTCCTGGCAGCAGGAATAAAGGTGTTTCAAGGGAAGCCAAGTGGGAAAGAGGGAACTAGCCTGGAGCACTTTGCCTGCTCTGGGTACTGCCCATCAGACAGTGGGATTTAGGCACAAAAAAAAAAAAAGGGGGGGGGGGGAATTTCAGCTCCATCTGTGTGAGAACATCAGCTGATTTTCCCTCTGGAAGATTCAGGCGCTGTTTGGACAGGGCTGGACTCAGGCTCAGGGAAGATGTGCCACTAAACTCTTGGGAAAACCTGAAAAAAGGAGTTTTCTGCACCACTGAGACGAGAAAAAAAAAGCCAAACCTACAGCCTGAAAGACAACTGTCCACTAAAAGTACAAGTTTTCTCTGGAAAAACTTGGTGCTTGGAAGAGCAACGAAAAATACTGAAGTATTTCACACATTTTCTTGGCATTTGCTGGTGCTTTGTACTCTGCAAGTTCAAATAAATACTTCTACCACTGATTTCTAAGGTTTTTTTTTTTCAGAGTTATATTTAAAGTTCCTCCTCAAGTTGAAGCGAGAAGAAAAACTTTTTCTGAAGTCAAAGCAAAAAAAAAAAAAAAAAAGAGAAGCTTTTTTCTTCCCTTGCACTTAATTTTCCCGTCTGGAACTTGCTCCTAAGTGAAAATTTGTGCAGTCAAGTTTCTTCTCAGCACTCAAATTACCAGTATTTTACCTCCAGCCACGGGCAGAGTTCACACACAGCCTCCCTCATCCCTGACTTTCCACCACCCCCAGCACCAAAACGGGGAGAAAAGCGGGAAAGACAGAGGGAAAGAGGCAGAAAATTAATAATTAATTGGATTTCTCTGAAGCCCTCTAGACAGGGTGAGTGAAACCCAGCGGAGCTGGGGGTGAGCAGAAGGTGGTAGACCACAGACAGGATATAACTTTATTTTCAATAGAGCTTGTCTTACGTACAAACTAAACCCCCCCACACCCCACCCCACCCCAGAGCGGCACCGAGGGACGAAAACTGCCAGGAAATGAGAAATAAGAACCAAAAAAAAGAACCGGCGACGGGGGCAAAGGGAAAATGGGGTTAAAATGGGGGAAGGGAGGGGGGGGGAAACGAGCCCGTCCCCGACACCCCGAGCTGGCACCACCCCACCCGCAGCTCCGGGTTAGGCCCGGCTTAGTCCAGCCCACTTCGACACGGGTTTGTCCCTCCCACGTGTCCCTCCTGCCTTCCCAGACCCAGGCCAAAGCCAGACCCCTGGGATTTGGGGGGGTGAGGAGGGGGGCAGAGCCTCAGCTTTCCCAGGTTTTCCAGCGGATCCCTGGTTTCTGGGGCAGCCCTCCCCCCACCCCAAGGTGCAGCCCCTCAGGTTATCCCACGGACCCCCCCCGAGCTTCCCTGCAGACCCTCAGGTTCACTGTGGCCCCTCAGGTTTTCCAGCAGACCCTCGGGTTATCCCGCAGACCCCCCGATTTTGGGGCAGACCCCCCCCCCCGCTCAGGTTTTCCCTCAGTTTTTGGCGCGGCCCTCCCAGGTTTTCCCCGCAGACCCTCCGGTTTTGGGACAGATTTTCCTGCAGACCCTCAGGTTTCACTCAGACCCTCTGGTTTTTTGGGACGGACACCTGGGCTTTGAGAAGACCCCCAGGTTTTCCTGCAGCCCCTCAGGTTTTGGGGCAGCCCCTCAGGTTTTGGGGCAGCCCCTCGGGTCATGCCCCAGACACTCAGGTTTCCCAGCGGACCCCCGGATTTCGGCGCAGCCCCTCGGGCCTTGGGACCCTCAGTTTTTGGGACAGAGTCCTGGATTTCGGGGAAGACCCCCGAGTTTTCCTGCAGACCCTCGAGTTCCGGCGCAGACCCCCGAGTTTTTGGGCAGACCCTCACAGATTTCGGGACAGAGAGCCCTGGATTTTGGGGCAGAACCCCAAGTTTTCCAGCAGACCCTCAGGTTTCGGGGCAGACCCTCGGGTTTACTGCAAACCCTCAGGTTTCCCTGTGGACCCTCAGGTCTTCCTGCAGACCCTCGGTTTTTGGGACAGAGCCCTGGATTTTTGGGGCAGACCCCCAAGTTTCCCTGCAGACCCCCAAGTTTCCCTGCAGACCCTCAGGTTTCGGGGCAGACCCTCGGGTTTATCGCAAACCCTCAGGTTTTCCCTGCAGACCCTCCAGTTTTCCTGTGGACCCTCAGGTTTTCCCGTGGACCCCTCGTGTCTTCCTGCAGACCCTCAGGATTTCCAGACCCTCAGGATTTCCTCAGCTTTCGAGACAGAGCCCTGGATGTTTGGGGGCAGAACCCCAAGTTTCCCTGCAGATCCTCGGGTTTATCGAGAAACCCTCAGGTTTCCCTGCGGACCCTCAGCCTTCAGGGCAGCCCCTCGGGTTCCCTGCAAACCCTCAGGTTTCCCTGTGGACCCTCAAGCTTTTCCAGCGGACCCTCAGGTCTCCCTGCAGACCCTCGGATTTTGGGGACAGAGCCCTGGATTTTGGGGGCAGCCCCCCCTCAGCTTTTTGGGGAACAGCCCCCCTCTCGCGTCCATCGCGAAACCCTCCAGTTCCGGGACGAACCCCATGGGATTCACGGCAAATCCAACACCCCCCTCTCTCTCTCTCTCCCCACTGCCAAAAAAACTTTCCGTGCCGGTGTCCCGGCGCTCCCCGGTCCCGGCGGGGGGACCCCCGGGCGCGGTGGCCCCGGCGGTGTGCCGGTGGCCCCGGCGGTGTCCCGGTGGCCCCGGCCGTGTCCCGGTGGCCCCGGCGGTGTCCCGGTGGCCCCGGCGGTGTCCCGGTGGCCCCGGCCGTGTCCCGGTCCCCTCCCCCGCTCCCCTCCCCCGCCCTCCCCGGGCTGTGGCACCAATAATCCGCCTTTGCTGACATGCTCTGGTAGCTGTGCCTATCGGGCAACTCCCAGGATGCACTCCCGCTCCTCCCTGGCACCCCCTCACCCCTGCCCACCCTCCCCTCCTACTTCCCAGCCCCTTTTCTCTTTCATTT
>JAWWLV010000296.1:0-11724 GCA_035041135.1 Platyrinchus mystaceus | reverse complement strand
TTTCCCTTGGGTTTATGTTCTTTTTCTCTGTGTATTTACCCTGCCAAGGACAGCAGGTGGATAAACCTTTGGGCTGAGCCAGTTGCATTCCTTTGGTGGAACCACTTGGGAAGATATGGACATAATTTAGGGTGTTGTCTGTTCCCTGTGCCTTAAATGCCTGACTGGGCTCCCCTACTTGGATGCCCCAAAGCAAGGAGATTGTAAAGGATCCAAAGCCTGCTGTGATCCCACCAGGACAGGGAGGTGGAAGCATCCAGGCAGCCCTCGGCACCTGCTGCTCAACTTGTGTCTCAAAATTCCCATTTATCCTTTTAATCAAGAAAAAAAAAAAATATATATATATATACACACACTTGTATGTTCCTCAGTTGAAGCGTGAAGAGAAGATTCCTGCTTGGGATTATTTTGAGGCTCTGAAATGATTCCTGAGGCTCTTTCCCCTGATTTATGACAATACCCAGAGCGTCGCCACGTAAATGACTTTTAAATGGAACGTTTCAGCAGTTTTATAAGAATTCCTCATGTGAGGGGAAAATAAACAGTTTGTCATTTACCAGACTGTATTTGATTATTAGATTTGTTACTATAAACATCAGGCAATGCTTCCTTCAGCCCAGGCTGCTGGAGATATATGACTTGGGAGAGCCATCCCGTTAAATAAAACCCAACCTGACGTGGGAAGCCGGCGTGGGACTGATCAGGCCCCTTCCCCGCTGGCTGCACAGCTGCTTGTTGGCCAAAAATGAATATCTGACGTTGAGGTGAACGTGACTCCAGCTTTTCCCATCTCATTCCAAGAGCAGACAGGCTGTGGAAGGGGAAGCAATGTGGGGTTGGCGTCCTGGGAGAGCATCAAGCTGTGCTGGAGGGATGTGGTGCTTCGTGTCTTTGGGGTTTGAAGAAGTCCAGGCAAAGCAGCGAGTTGGAAAATAAATGTATTCTCTGTGTGGTGTGGCCTTGCCCTGTGGTGAGGGGGCTGCATGGGCAGAGCATCCTGGGGGGCAGCAGTTCCTTTGATGTGCAGGAGTGAAAGGACTGTCCTGTGAGTGGAAATGCAGGATGGAAATCCAGGGATCTGTTGGGAACGGGCTGTAAAATACATCTGAAGCCCTTGGGATGAGACTTAGAGAGTGAAACCTCCCCCCAGGTGCCTGAGACCCATCCTTTTCCCCTGAGCTGAAATGCATCCTGCATGGAAAGGAGTTTTCCATAAAACCAGTGATTTGGAGGACCATGAGGAGCGTTTTGGAAGCGGCTGGACTTTGGTGTTGGGCTGGCTGTGTTTCCAGGGTGGGGAGGTGCAGCATCAGGGTGGCAGTTCCTGCTCTCAGAGCTGATCCTCGTGGGATAAATCCTCCTGGAAATACAGTGTGGATTGTCACAGGGATGGGCCCCTTGGGAGTGTGATGGGATGCAGGACAGCCTGGCCATGGAGAAGGGGAGGAGGTGCCATCCCCCAAAACCACACCTGAGGGACACTGCTGGGGCTCCTGCAGCTGGGAATCCTGGAAAGCAGGAGGAGCAGGGCTTGGTGCTGCCTGAACTGGGTGTTCCATCAACCTGGTCCCTTCTGTTGGTGCCACTTCCCCACCCTGGGCACTGTCCCTTCCCATCCTTGCTGCTCCCACAGTACCTGTTCCTTGGCACTGCTCTGCTCGGAGGGGGGGTTCAGTTGGGATTTGAACAGTGTAGGTGGCTTTGCTGAGACTCTGATTCCTCTGTGAGGAGCCAAGGCTGTGTTGGAAAAACAAATCCCTGGCCTTTTGCTTCCCAAATAGCAAAGGGCCGACGTTTTGATAGGAGGGAGGGTTTGGTGGCCAAGTGCCAGCGGGATGAGCTTCTTCCCTGGGGTTCTGCTTGCCAAGACACCGTCCCTGGCTCCAGGAAAGCTTTTCCTGCTCGCTCCAGGCAGTGTTTTTTTGTGGTCTCCAACCTGTGGGAGTTAAATCCTGAGTGGCTGTGTGGGATTATGAGGAGGGAGATGTTTCCTTGGCCAAGGGGAAGAGTCCTGGCAGTGCCCAGGAGCACCCCTGGGTGTCTGCCCTCTCCCTGCACCCCTGTCACTGCTCCTCAATCCAAGGGGAGCTATTTAATTGTTATTTCTGGATTCAGAAAAGGCCCTTTTCTCCCATTGTGCTGCAAATTACTCTCTCCATGCCTGGTTTGGGCTTGGCTCCTTTGTGTTTTGTGTGTGATGCAGCCTTGCCCTGTGGTGAGGGGGCTGCATGGGCAGAGCATCCCGGGGGGCATCAATTCCTGTGATGTGCAGGAATGGAAGGACCTGTGAGTGGAAATACGGGATGGAAATCCAGAGATCTGTTGGGAAAGGGCTGTAAAATATGTCTGAGGCCTTTGGGATGAGGCCTAGAAAGTATAACTAGGATATGAGGATATGGGATGCTGCTCTCCCATGAATTCAGAGCCCCTCACACTCATCCATAGCAAGGGATTATTCCATAATTTAAAAGGAACAATAAAAGCATTACAATCCCAATAGTGCCCTCCTTAAGATCAGCTCATTTCAACTTGCTTGGGGCAACCCTGGACTGAGGGACCATGGGGAAAACTCCCATCCTGACACTAAACCCAAGCAAACAGGTTGAAAAAGGGGATCTGATCCATGCCTAATGACCAGCTATTATTCCTTTTCCCCACTCTTTGAAAAGCAAAGTGTGAAACTCGTGCTGCTCCCAGGACCACTTTCTGGTGTGCAGCTGTGCCCTGCAGAATATGCAGCACATGTTCATGCCCAGAAACCCAATCAGAGTGGTAATTAGCCCCTGAAACTAATGAGAGGATGCAGTTTTATTCTGCATTGTGCCTTTTCTGCAAACTGTGTCTCCAAACAGGGTGGAGAGTTAAGTAATGCAGAGCTTAAATAATCAGCACACTGGGAGAGTGGATTAATAGAAGAGGATGGATATTGCTGTAAAGGGGGGGAAATAGGGTTGGGAAGAGCTGAGGATGACTGTGTGGGGACCACGTGGAGCTTGGGTTGAGCCTGTTTTGTTGAGTTTGTCCCTCTGTGGTTAAGGAGGGAGGATGAGGATGGAGAGCTCTGGGGATGCAGCTGATGGATGAGGTGTGTCCAGCCAGCTATGAAATGAAGGAGGGCAATTTGGAGCCAATTTGTTCATCTTTCCTGGCTGAAGACAGAGTAGTTATTGCACCACTCTCTCCCCTCTGCTCCCTCTCTGCCTCATTGACTCAGCAGCTTTAAATCTCAGCTGGAAGCACAACTTTATCTCCTTCCCTCCCCTCCTTGCTCTGCTCCCGTGCCAACTTTGGAGCTGTGGTTAACTCTGAGCGCTTCCAGGGGGATGCAGGAGGTGAGATATGAGCTGGGCTGCAGCAGGAGGCAGGAGGGGCCAGGATTGTGGCCCTTTTTTCCCCCTATTCCCTGTCTTTGGAGACAGGGCTGCTGACAGCTCCTCTGACAGTCACGGGGAAACTCGAAGAGCGTGTGAAGAAAGGTTGGCAAAATATCCGTGTGTGTGATGGAGTTAATCATGGACACATGGAAATCAGTTGGAGCTCAGGGGGGTTTGTGCCTCTCCTTGCTGGAGCTGAGCTCAGATTTAGGCCAGGCTGTCTTAGTATCACAAGGGCAAAGAGGTGAAATAGGGAGGAAACAAAACAGAAGAGGTGTTTTTAAAACCAGGGGTGAGAACCACCTGTCCTGGGGAGGATCCCAACGCCTCCGGGATGCTCCCGGGATGATGATGGTTTCCTTCCTCCCCTGTCCCTCTTCCCTGTGCCTGGTGGGATCCTTCACACCCTGAATCCACCAGCAGGCTCTTTGGTGGCTGTGGCTGCAGGAGCAGGCATTGATTTTCCTTGGAGTTCCGTGATTTTGGAGGTGGATGTTGGCCAACCCCAGGAACTTCACTAACCCCGGGTCTGTTGTGAGCTCTGCACTTCTGGTTATTTATTTATTTTTTTTAAAGTTGCTGTTTCATCTGCACTTCTTCAGTGTGTGTTATTTTTTAGTCCATCACTCTGGGAAAGCAGAGATGTTTTATTGAACAGAAATGTGGATTCAGGTGGTGTTTCCCAAGGACAGAAACAAGGCAAGGCTGGAGGAAAGGTCCCTCTCTCCCTCTCTTTGGGCCAAGTGATCGATCCATGGGGAAAAAAGATCCGGCTTTTGGATCTTTTGGAGACACACCTTCAGCACAACCTGCAGCTGATGGCCTTAAGCTGTGCCAGGGGAGGTTCAGATTGGATATTATGGAAAATTTCTTCATGGAAAGGGTTTTCCAGCCCTGGGCAGCAGGGGAGTCCCCATCCCTGAAGGGATTTAAAAGCCATGTGGATGTGGCACTTGGGGACGTGGGGCAGTGGTGGCCTGGGCAGTGCTGGGGGAATGGTTGAACTATGATCTCACGGGGCTTTTCCAGCCTAACTGATTCCATGATTCCATGAAAATGTGTGGCTGTTCCCTTGCCCAAGGCAAACTCAGCCACTGGCCATCAGTGGGGACTCTGAGAACCCCGGGTTTGGTGGTGAAGAAGCAGCCTGAGGAAGGGACAGCGTTTCTCGGGAAGGGGGGAGCAGGAGGAGCAGGAGGAGCAGGTTTTCCTGTGGGATTTGCACCTGACTCAGGATGAGCTGGGCCACGAGGCTGCAGGAGGACACGGGGGTGACCTTGCAGGAGGCTGCTTTGTGCTGGATTTGCAGACTTCAGGCTTTCTGAAAGCTCTGAGTGAATGTCAACATGAAAGCCAGAGGTTCTAAAAGGATTTAATCGAGGGCCAGCGAGCACCTTGGTGTCTGCAGTTGCTGACTCACAGAAGCTCAGGGCTGCTGGAAATTGGGAAACAGAGAGATTTGGGATAAACACCTCGGGGTCTCCACCTGGAGAGTTTTGGTAATGTTGTCATTGCTGGTTTTGTAGCAAGATTGTTAACCAAGAGATCCATAACCCACTCCTGAACCATCTCTGGGCTGGCTTGCTGAGCTGAGGCTTTCATGGCTTTGCTTAAAGAGAAATAGGAATTCTTCATTTAAAGCCAGTTTAGAGGCAGTGATACAGTTTGGGGGACCACCTTTCCCTGGAGTAATCTCTGCACACAGAGGAGGGATCATCTTCCCTCATCTCCACACGTTTTATTCCTGTTGTTTTGGTGTTGTGGCAAATCTTCCCTGCACGGATCATTCAAGAGTTCAGGAGGGACGTGGCTTTCCCTGGGTTTTTAGGCCATTTATGTATTGAAAGAGGCCTGCAGGGCTTTTTTTATGCTGAAAGATGAAACCATGTCCTGAAGGCAGAGGCTGCAGAGATCCAGAGTGATTTTATTTTTGGGGGGAACCTGGAGCAGTTTTTGCAGCGCTTTTAACTCTTGCTTTTAGTCTGATGGGATTTCTTCCTCTCATTATGCAGCAGATAAAATACTGTCCTTGAGGGGAGGAATCAGTGTTTTATACAGAGACATAAAATACCTTGATTTTCCTTTTCTCTGGAAGCTTATTTGAAGTGAATTTTGGCTGTGGTGAGAGGTACCGGAACGATGGCCTTGGAATGGAAGTCTGCCTTAAATGAGTTTAAACTGAAAGAGAGGAGGGTTAGATGGGATACTGGGAAAAATTCTTGGCTGTGAGGGTGGGGAGGCCCTGGCACAGGTTGCCCAGAGAAGCTGTGGCTGCCCCTGGATCCCTGGAAGTGTCCAAGGCCAGGTTGGATGGGGCTTGGAGCAACCAAGGTGTCCCTGCCCATGGCAGGGGGTGGAATGGGATGAGCTTCAAAGTCCCTTCTAACCCAACCCATTTGGATTCTATAACCTCACAGGAGAGGAGGACAATTCCTCCAAGTGAAGGCATTTGCAGCATAGGTATCCTGGGAAACTTAACTTTTCAAGGCCACGATCCCACGATTTCCGAGGACCCACCTTAACCCCACAGAAACATCTAACAGGGCATTTCAAATCCTGAGTCTTAATCCTACCCCCGGGGCAAGTTGGTTTTAATTCCACTTGTTGTGCCAATTAAACACCAATATTAGAGTAGTACTTTAGATTTAAGCTCTAGGTGTTTCTAAAACCATCCTGCATTTCCACCCCTCAGCTTTTCCTGGTGTTTATCGGGGCCTCGGCAGCACGTGCACGTTGGGGCTGAGAGGGATCTGGACAGGGATTGACAGGGATGTTTTGCCTTTCTCTGCTCTTTTCTAAAGTTCAAACTCCATGTCCTGGAGGCCTGAGGGGTCACTGCTGCCTGGCAGTGGATATGGGACAGCAGAGAGAGGGACAACCAGTGGCTCTTGTCTCCAGGACTCGGAGCAATGGGGTGTTCTGGGTTTCCATGATTTCCCTGGAAGGGATCAGGGCTTCCCAAGGGGGGCTAGATCTGTTAAAATTGAAATTACAAGTAATTTTGGGGTTGGGAGCTCTTTGGAGGAAGGAATCCCTGGGTGGGATCTCCTTTTTATCTTAGACTTGGTGAATCTTCTGTATTATGAATAACCAACGTTCAGTTCATCTGCTTAGGGTTGAATTTTTACAGTGCCAGAGGAATTAATTTGGAAGCCTTGGAAAAGATCCATGGTAGATGTGCATCCACTGCTGCAGCCCAGAGACTCCCAAAAGGGATCTCCTTGCCCAGAGAGGGAAAAGTTTGGAAGCCTTGCCCTGACATTAACTAGCAGGGAAAAATTGCCTTAAACCTGATTATTTATTGATTTGATCAGATTTCTGTCTTCTGTCAGCAGTGAGCACAGTCTGCTATTTATATAAACCAAAGAACTCATATATATGTGTATGTATATAGATTTATTTTATATATATCTATCTCCTAAATGTGTTAATCTGCACTGACAGTTCCTCTGATGTGGGAGGCTCTTCCAGCCAAAAATATTGGTTTTACTGTTTGGCATCTGACTGAGAGCTTAGGCTGGAGGTCTAAACCCCCTCCTGGAAGTCTGACAGCCCTAGGCTGGGTTTTAATATTTGCATGTGAAATGTATTTGGTTAATATTGCCTGAGCCTTTTATTGTAACTGCAGAGGATAAAACCCAGGGGGCTGGTTTGATTTGTTTGATATTCCTATTAGTTTATCATAAGAGATTATCTCTCATTTATGGAAAGCAAGCAAACATGAAAAAAATAGAAGCCATGTGTTCTCCCCCCAGGCTTGTTTAGTTATTAGACTATTATTACAGTTAATTCAATATTATTTGGCTTGGAGAGGAATCACTATTGTTATAGAAGTGCTCCAGAACACTTAATACTCCACACACCACCTAATTGTGGTTGAAACCTGTAGGAAAAAAATCACAGGAACAGGTTTGGGATTGACTCTGGTTTGAACTGTGGATTTGGGAAAGGTTTTGAACCACCAGAGCCCTCATTTTGAGAAAAAAATAAAACCCTACAGAATAACAACACAGTGAAGTGGGGAAATGCTTCTCAATGCCCTTTTTTCAGCTGAGCTCAGTGTGAGCTCCGTGTGTTAAAACCTGGCTGAGGTTTTGAGGCATAAAGGTATGGAAGGGGATTTTTTTCCAGGAATATTCATATTTATATATTATATATATATGTATTTATAGGGGTCAAGTGTTGCTGTCCCTTAAAGTTTAGTTGCTCCACAAAAAAGCACAACAGGTGTAAATGGAGAAAACCTCAAGTGGGCTGGGAAAAAAAAAAAAAAAAAGGAGTTTTTAATAAAAGAATCAGGGTTTCCTCTGTGCTGCCTGACCCTGTGGTGTGTGTTCCACAGCTGCTCCCAGGGGATGCTCTCTCTGGTCCAGATAAATTCCCTCTTGTGGCTCCCAGGTGTTTCCTCATTCCCAGGAAATCTGCTGTTGCAGCAGAACAGAGGGAGGTTTTCTTCATTCCCATCCAAGTTTCCACCTCCTTCCCCTTCCTCTCCCGAGTCAGACTTAACCTGTCTCACTGATCCCTGAACTGGGATGTTCACAGCACAGAGGGATTCCCTGGAAGTGCCATAAAAACTCCAAGCTGGGGTTTCCCTGCCCAGACAGGGGATTTGTTGGGAGTGAGGGAGTTGTGCAGCCGGGAGGGAGGGAGGGAGGGAGCAGTGCCAGAGTTTGGGGCTCGTTCTCCTTCCTCTGATTTCCCTTCCCCATCTTTTCCACCCTCTGCTCCCTCTCTCAGTAGTAACACTTCCTGCAGCCCAGCTGTGTTTTTAGGACGGGAAGGGAATTGCAGTTTGGAATCCAGGGCGACGAAATTTAGCCGGGAAAGTGGGTCTTGATGGGAGGACGTGGATAGAGGGCTGTGGCAGAGCCCTTTGGGCTGGGCAGGAGGGAGGAAAACAACAAACTTTTTGCTCTTTCTCACTTTTAATGGAGAAATCTTCTCGTTTTGACCTTGTGCAGCAGGAGAGCTCAGAGCCCTTGACACGATGGGGAGTGCCCGCCCTAAAATCCTCCTTTTATTTTACATCATGGGTGAAAAAGGCAATTTGGGGAGGTGAGGAGGGGAATCTCTGTGCCGGTTTTTTCACCATGTGCATTCCCCCCCTCCTTTGCTCAGCCTTCCCAGAGGATTTTCACAGGATTTTCACCCCCCACGCCTTGGGGAAAAAAAAAAAAAGTTTGTTGCTTTTTTTTATTTGGGGTGGGGATAAGGGAAGGGAGAATTATTAATGAGTTTGGAGCTGTTGCCATGGGAACCTGTTGCTAATGAATCTCTGGGGTTTCCTCTCCACCTTGAGCCCTGTTTCCTGGTAATAACATTCCCATGGCAACGGATGTCCCTGATCCCCTGCCTGGCTCCGGGGCCACCGCCTTGGATGGGCAGATAAAGCTCCTTTTAATGTCAGCCAAGGGATTTACATGGAGGAGGCATCACTCCTGTGCTCCTTTCTCCTGCACCTGCAAGTTCAGAGAGGTGTTTTTGGGTTTTTTTTAAACAGTTTTAACATTTCACCAAAAATTCCCAACCTGATCCCTTTCTTTCTGGTGTTTTTTTCCCCCCAAACCCTCCATTGCTGCAGCCTTTGCCTCCTATGGGGGGGGGTTTGGTGTCTGACCCACCCCCTGGTGAGCCAGTGCTGGGCATTTTGGGAGGAGAGCCTGGGAAATGTGGGCTAATTAGGCACCAGGTAATTAGTTCACAGCCCCCTTTCAGCTTGGCTGGGTGTTTGGGCTCTCTGGGGGTGTTTGAACAGTCCCACAGATGCAGCTGGTGGAGAAGGAAGTGTTAAAACACGTTTTTCCTCTCTCCAGCCCTTGTAGACAAGGTGGGAATTGCCACCTGGATCAGAACCTGGCACTGGGATGTTGGGAGAGGGCAAGAGCTGGACAGGTCACACCAGGAATTACCTGGTGTTGGGGTTTAGGTTCACTGGGGTTTTTTGCCCCTAAAACAAGTTTTTAGTTTTGGTTTGGTGCTTGACTTTCTTCCTGTCCCCTTGCAATGCCAGAGGTGAAATTCCTGCCTGGAAGCAGGAGGGTTTAGAAGCACTTTGGGGCAGAGGCCTCCACACTCAGCAACCCTTCACCTGTCCTACAAAAAGTTGCTCAGCTCCAGATCCCAACTCATTTGTCTGATGTCATGAGGTGGATTGAACCAGGAGCTCTGATCCAGGCTTGCTCCATGGATATCAGCTCCCTAGGAGGTGCTGTGGGATGGGATCAGTCCCCTGAGCCAGCAAGGGCTGACACTGGGATTATTTTATGGATAATGTCTCCAGGCACAGCCAAAAGTAGGGATTGAACCTTCTCACTGAGAGATTTTCGTGAAGAGTTCAGGGTTCTGATTTCCTGGGATTTTCCTGGCATTCCTTGCAGAGGGGGATTGTTGAGTGCCATGTGTATCCATCATCCTGGACACCCCAAAAACTTTTCTCACCCCCTGAAGGGGAGTCTCAGCTCTGGGAATCAGCTGGGCCTGTGCTGTGTTCCAGCTGAAGGGCTGGGTGGGGTGGTGGGAAGAACTGGGGGAAGGAGCTGGATTCTCTGGGAGGGACAACAGGGGACAGGTCAGGGAATCCTAGAAGGGTTTGGGTTGGAAGGGACCTTAAAGATCATCGTGTTCCATGTTCAGGGACACCTCCCACTGCACCAGGTTGCTCCAAGCCTTGTCCAGCCTGACCTTGGACACCTGCAGGGATGGGACAGCCCCATCCCATGAAGGTGCCCGAGTGACACCTCCTGTGGAGAGCTGGATTTCCCCCCAGGTAGTTGATGTGCTGGACTCATCTGCTTCCCAGCAGGAAAACAGAGTGTTGGGACAAAAAGGGAGCAATTGAGAAGCTCCACTAACGTTCAGCTCGGATGGAAGGAGTGGTTTTTCTCTTTAATTTACGGGCTGAATCCGACAGGACAAAAGAAACCTCCGGTGCACCGGCAGTGGCTCCTTGGCAAGGCACAGACAGGAGGATAATGGATGATGGGGATCTCCAGGGCCTGGCAGTTTATCTGCTCATGCCAGTGCCCCCCCAGCCACTGCCCTGGCAGTAAATTCTCAATGAAGGAGCAGCCTCTGCATAAGCACTTAAGTGCTTTTGCTTTTCAAGGCAGAGCAGACACTGAAACCCATCAGAAGGTCCATTTTTCACCAGGCAGTATTGACTGATCTGTTAAAGCCAAGTCACCTCCCATCATGGGCTCTGAGCATGATGATATTTTTTCCTCTCACAGCGTCTTTCAGGAATATTTTATGAGTGGTGTGTTTTTTTCTTGATAGTGCTCTGTAGGTGTGGATAAATCAAAACCTCAGGAACTGAGACGGAAGAAACGCAGCCTGAGAGTACTACAGGAGAGGGAGAGCAGGACTTGGTAGTGCTGAGAAAACCCAAATCCTTATTTCCATGATGAGACTTGAGCTGCCTGAGAATAGCAGAGGGCATTTCTCCCAGGATTGCAATCACTGAGATGGAAGTTCTTGAGCATTAACGCTGATCACCTAAAGCTTTGGGCACGTGTGTGTTCCCAGGTATGAAAGAGCAGAGCTAATGATGCCTTGTCAAGCCATGAATAATTCATCTGCTGATTGATGGGGGCTCTGAAGTCGAGCTGAGATCCCGCCCCCGTCTCACAGCCGAGTAAACTGGAGCTAATTGAATCTTTGAGAGGTCATAAATAAACAGAAGCAGTTGTAAGACAGGGTGTTGCTGTTGCTCCTGTTGGTCTGAAGTTGTTGGATCTCAGCAGCTTGAAATCACCATCGTGCAAGGAATGGGAAAATTAGGGAAATGCAACCCAACAAATGATTGGCAGGTGGGTGGAAGAGGCAGAGACAGACTTTGGTTGTGTCTGTCCAGGCTCCCAACAGTTGTTGTGCCACAGTTGCATGGAATGATGTCTGATTAGAGGATGGGTTGTTGTCACCTTTGTCCCATGAACCTGGGGGTGCTCAGAGCCCTGGAAAACCTGCCTTTGGGAAGGGAAGGTGTGGAAGGAGTTCAGTGTCCCTAAACTGTTGTCCCTAAGATTTGAAATCTCTCCAGGTCATCAGTTTTAGGGAGGAGGAGGAAAAGGCCACAGAGATTCTTTGTTACACCTCTATGTAAAAAATGCCTGGTTTTCCACCAGCTTTTCCAGAAGAGCTCCAGGGAGACTTTAGAGCCCCTTTCAGTGTCTGAAGGGGCTCCAAGGGAGCTGGAGAGGGACTTGGGACAAGGGCCTGGAGTGACAGGACAAAGGGAAATGGCTTCTCAGTGCCAGAGGGCAGGGATAGAAGGGATATTGGGAAGGAATCCTTCCCTGTGAGGGTGGGGAGGCCCTGGCACAGGTTGCCCAGAGAAGCTGTGGCTGCC
>JAWWLV010000295.1:0-16954 GCA_035041135.1 Platyrinchus mystaceus | reverse complement strand
AAAAATAATAAAGCCTGTCTCACTTTACTAACTCCCATGGAGTCGTTTGGTGATTCCACAAGCTCGTCCTCCGACAGCAAAATAATCAAGGCTTGCTGTCAGAGCATCCCTAAACTTCAATTTGGCTACTCTATGCTTTGGCCACTTAGTTGTCTGGAATTTGATACAGCCAGGAAATTAATCAATTTCAGACATCCCATTATCCTCATGCTTTTGTCTTGCCAGAGATGTCCAAATCAGGATGACTGTTTCCTAGTCAGTCACTTCAATCCTTTTTAGGCACTTTAAATGAAACTTTCTTACAGCAAGCACCAGTACCAGACCCATGCTTCACCCTGCAGATGACCATACCTTAGCTACTACTGTGACCCTATATTCTTAGTAGATGAGGATAGGATTTGTTGCACCTCATTTAGAAGACTATACCCACACCAAGAGAGGAGAGGAGAGGTAATCTTTTCCCTCAACTTTGTGAGAATCTCTTTGTAATAAGCCAATAAAAGAGGAATAAATATCACCTTTCTCTGTACAGTTATAGAACATCATTCATATCAAGATCTCAAAGAACTTTTAAAAGATTAATTAAACCCATGAATCAAGGGTTGGGTTTAAAAGGCAAAGGGAGCTAACAAGGTGAGGTTTTTCGCTTGAGGCTGTATGGCAGAGCAGGAGCAAAGATGGAGGTGCAACCTTGGGGCCAAGTTTTGTCTAAAGTCAGGAGCTTTCCTCCTCCAAGAGCACTAAAAGCTGCTGACATTGGTAATGCAGGGAACTTTGATTCCCAGGTGCAAAATGACAAAAAACCCGATAGCCTTAGGGTCTTTAAATGCCCTTTAGATCTTTTTCTCCACTACCCGATGCTGCTTGTGTCCACTTTCAGCACTGAAACACCCAACGGAAAAGCCAGAATAAAACAAAGACCTGTGCATAAAGCAACATCTGTCACATACATGGGCAAACGCCCACAGAGCACTGAAGTGGTCAAGGTGCCATGTTATGAACTGCAGGATACATTGGCTATTCTAGACACTAGGTGCCTGGGACATAATGACCCCTTAATTAATGGCTAAATAATGACCACTTAAAATTAAGCTGTCTGAAGACAGAGGAAAGAATAATGATAAGTCCCCATTTACAGTAGGACTCCCTCCCATTTCTTATGTCCTGGACTCAGTTCATAAACACCTTTCTTGTCCACAGGTTTTTCCTTTCCTATTTTGCTTGTATAAAAGAGAAACATAATTTCAGTCCCAAAGAAGCCTTCCTCAGGAAATAAAGAGCATCTCTTTCTTCATTCAGCTTGGGGGACAGAAAGGGAAGAATAGCCTGACTGAAGTTTTAACAATTGGTGTGGAAATACCTCCATAAGAACACTAGACCCTTGGTTTTTCAGCTATAGCAAATTTTCCCTTCTGGGAAACCTTTGGGCCTTTCCATCTGCTATACAGTATGGTGAACACTACTGCAACAGCACTTTACCAACAACTGTGCTCTTTTGAACCTCCCCATTCAAGTTACTCCATTGATTACTTGGAAAAATGCAGACTCTTGTGTTATTTAATTGGCACATATACTCTGAGCATTAAATCCCCTCAAATATTTTTCAATAGCTTTCTTTAATTGCAAGGAAAACACATCAAGTGATGCACGCATTGAAAAGCTTCCCCTCATGTCTCTCTCTTTTTTTTTCCTGTTTAATGAAGAATATGAATCACTTTTCAGCTTCTTAATCCTATAATCCTGGAAGGAATTTGCTCTCTTCCAAACCCTGGGGTTAGTAAATTTATGCTTAGAACAGTACACCCTGGAGATCTTTCAGCAGGGTCTTTCCAGAGGAGTCCCAAATACTTGCATTCCTTAGCTGTGTGGTCAGTGTGTAACCCAGCCTCCCCAAACCCACTTTGCCTAAGTGGTTCAGGGACCATCTTCTCTAGGGGAGGTGTGGGGATAACACAACACAGTAGCCATGAGGTGTCAAGAGAACCAAGCTTTGCCAGCTGACATGAGTGCGCGGTACCAAGCAGGACAGTTTTAGCTACATCTTCACAAAGGGCTACCTTCCTTATGCTGCATCCTTGCACCTTACTGCCTCCCATTATGCAGGGAGACCGAGGAATGATGGACAAGTCTGTACAAGTACTCTTGTTGGAAAGATTGGCCTGAGCCTGTTGGCTGTATGGTCTTTGCCCTGAAGGGAGCTGGGTATATTTGCATCATGTGACGCTCTCCCCTGTGAGCATGGTGTACTCACTGAACAACTTCAGACTTGTTTAGTTTCGTTTGAAGGAAAACCTTTGTTATCACAATAAGACAGCTCTTTTTGCAATTAAAGCAAAGTCCATGATTTTCCCCCTCCTGGTTTTCCTGTAGTATCAAGGAACTCCAATGATACATGGAGTACAAATTTTCTGTCTTGTCTTTCCAGGCTGTTGTTTCTCAAGGGGTGGCCTGCGGATCTTTAGAGACCCATAAAATGCATGGAGCAGCTGTAAATTAATAAAACCACAGTAACAACCCAAACCTTTCCCTCGCAATTCTGTACATTCCAGCAAGCGGATGGGGAAAACCAAAAGCTGTAAATACACTTCCAAAGTTTTGCAGCATTTTTAGCCTTTTGGGGTCCCTTGACAAGAACAGGTCTTGGCTTACTCTCCAAATGTCTAAGAGGCAGAGTGGTTGGGCACTGGAACAGGCTCCCCAGGGAAGTGGTCACAGTACCAAGCCTGTCAGAGTTCAAGAAGCACTTGGACAACACTCTCAGGCACTTGGGGTGGTCCTGTGCAGGGCCAGGAGTTGGACCCTTGTGGGTCCCTTCCAACTCGGGATATCCTATGATTCTATGATTCCAAGCATTCTTTCACTACAAGCAGGAGAGAAATGCCACTGCAAAGGCATCTGCTATTCACTCCTGTTCTAGGTCACGCTCCTCAGCTTGCTTTCTTCTCATGCTTGTTAGTTCAAGTAACCATTGTTTTGTTAGTGGTTAGCTATCTAATCCCGTTACACATAACCATTGTCACTACATTTTGTGCTAAAGTAACAGCACCAAGAAACAACTAGGAAACCTGAACAACCCTAAGTGTATCTCTGTCTTGTTGAGATAAGATGCCATCAGAGGGCTCAGTTGAAATAGATAAAGAAGAGCACACAGGACATATTGATGTAAATGTGGACACAGCATTGATACAGTGCATATAGTAAGGATGTGGGGCACGCAGATGTTACTTGCACATCATCTCAGGGAACTGAAATTTGAAGACCAATATTTCAGCTCTGGATCAGCCTGAAAGCCCGATCCATCTTCAAAGGTTTGCACATTTTAGTGCAGCTCTGATGGTCAGTTTTATAATATGACAATTGACAAACTTGCTAACACCTTAATTGCAGCTCAGCTGGCATAAGATGATGGAAAATTATGTCATACTGTGATGCATGACTACTGCTTTCCATTGCAGTGATAGACTCCAGTATCTATCTTATATCCAAATAGCCCATGTCATGTTGCTCCTTCTACATGGGCAATGAGTTTGTTGCTTGCCTGGCAGGAGCATAAATCTATCATAAGTCTATCACCGATGCAAAGTAATTGCATTATATTTTCCAAAATTCCTGACCTATTTCACCATAACTTTCATTAAGGGAACACAATTTTGCTACCTTCAGAAGATTGCTGACATAAAGCTGACTGAAGGAATGCACCTCTTGGAATACTTTGCAGCCTACATGGCAAGCTGTATATACATGACAGTAACAAATGAGATACATGCTAATGTCCTCTCTAGGAGAAAAGTCTCATTAGAGCAGACAGGACTGACAGTTTCTATCCAGACTTTGTATGTGCATTGTGCCACCCTCACCTTGAGCTTGGAAAGTACCTGGGCAAGTTTAATGAACAAACCCCATTAAAAACCCCAGTTTTCCCAGGTTTGCAGAAGGGTGAGCCAAGTCATATGGAAGTTGTCAGTTGCTACAGGTCACACATTAATTCAGGACTAGAGCTAGTGACAGAATCTAGGAAAAGAGCTGAAGGAACAGCATATTTTGGGGGAAAAAATTACATAAAATAGCTCAGGAAGTGTATTTTCTCATATTCTGGGTGAAAAAAAAAAAGTCCAATTCTTTTTATCATCTATGTTTCTTCTTTTTCATCCTTCCTCCCCTCTCCATCTTTCTCAATAAAAAGTATGCCTTTCAAGAAGAAAATTTAAAACATTTCCTTGAAAAATAGCAGCACTTCTTATTCTTTCCAGAGTTCCTATCTCTATTTTTGGAGGCAAAGTTATTGAGTGAATTTAGTCCCAATGTATGAAGCATGTCTTTGGGAAACACTATATTTTTTTCCCCACAAATTTTGTGGGAAAAATGAAAAAAAACTAAATAATAATCACCAGTCCTCACCAGGAAACCACATACCCATGCCTTTCTTGTGCTCTTGCTGCCTTTGTCGTTATAATAGTTGTATTATCAGCTGTGACCGCAATGCTTACATGGCACTTCGAAGCCCTGTAAAGACTATTATCCCCTCTCAAAAAAGCAGAAGAAAGTGAAATTCACTGCACAGAGGAATTGGTGAGCTTGTGGTGGGACAAAAACACTCTAGAGACAGAGCCCCGTGAAGATGGCTAACGTCCAGCAGCACAGACTGAGGGCTTTTCTGTAGCAAGGGGAGTTTTCTGCTCTAAGAGCTGCACTTAACAAAGACAACCTGGGAAGGTAATGTCACACCAGCTGTAATCCTGAAAGGACGAACCAGAGCCTTCATCTTGTGGGTTTGTTGCCTCTGGAGGGTGTTTGAAGAGGAGACATGGGAAGGGGCATAAATGTGCCTCCCTGGCATGGGTGTACTGTGTATGGGAGTGCAGGGGTGAAGAGGAGGGGGATGACCCTTGCCACGTCTCTGCTCTCTGCAGTGCACAGATGGGCGAATTAATGAGAAGAAAGGAGTCCAGCTACCAGAATTGCCCTTCTCCGTCCTTGCCATGCTTTTCATTATTGAAAGACTCCCTATCTATAAGATCCCAGATAATAATAATAATAATAATAATCTAAACATTCTCATAAACCATAAATGGCAGTTTTTTTAATCTAAGACAAAACCCAGGGACCCCCACCCCCCAGCCATCCCTCCCATCAGACCCAACCTCATCCCTCCATGGACAGGAGGACCATCATGAGCAAAGGAGAAGGAACAAAGCCCAAGGGTGCTGGCAGGGCACAGCAGTCAGTGTGTGACTGTGATAATCTCCTTAAAGGAGAGGGTCAGGACATAATTAAATATCCTGGCCTGTAGTCTTAATAGAGCAGCTGGAAGATCTGATGCTCTCCCCATACTAAACTGTAGGTCATTTATTGCTACTTTGCATATGTATCTAGAAATGAGTTCAGTCCCAAGCCCTGACTCACCCCATTCTCTGTCACTAGAGATACTGACCTCCTGCTCTCAGGTTATTGTTGTGATGCAGATACCTACTTTTCACAGAATCACAGAATATTCTGGGTTGGAAGGGACCCATAAGAATCACTGACTCCAACACTTGGCCCTGCACAGGACATCCCCAAGAATCACATCACGTGCCTGACAGCATTGTCCAAATGCTTCTTGAACTCTGGCAGACTTGATACTGTGACCACTTCCTTGGGGTGCCTGTTCCAGTGCTCAACCACCCTGTGGGTGAAAAACTTTTTCCTGGTATCCAACCTAAACCTCCCGCAACTCAGCTTCATGCTGTTTCCTTGAGTCCTGTCACAAAAGTGAAGAGATTGGAACTTGCCCCTCTGCTTCCGCTCATGAGGATGTTGAAGACCGCAATGAGGTCTCCCCTCAGTCTTCTCTGGGCTGAACAGACCAAGTGACCTCAGCCTCTCCTCATACAGCTTCCCCTCAAGGCCCTTCACCATCTTTGTAGCCCTCCTTTGGAGGCTCTCTAATAGCTTAAAATCTTTCTTATATTGTGATGACCAAAACTGCACACAATATTCAAGGTGAGGCCACACAAGTGCAGAGTAGAGAGGGACAATCACCTCCCTCGACCAGCTGGTGATGCTTTGCCTGATGCAACCCAGTATGCGATTGGCCCTCCTGGCTGCCAGGGCACACTGCTGACTCATATTCAACTTGCCATCAACCAGGACCCCTAGGTCCCTTTCTGTGGTACTTCTTTCCAACACCTCCTTCCTCAGTCTGTACATACAGCCAGGGTTGCCCCATCCCAGGTGCAGAATCCTGCACTTACTTGCCCTTGTTGAACTTCATCTGGTTGGTGATTGCCCATATCTCTAATTTGTCAAGGTCTCTCTGCAGGGCCCTCCTGCCTTTGAGGGAATCAACAGATCCTCCCAGTTTTGTATTATCTTCATACTTCCTTAGCATCCCTTCAAGTCCTGTGTCCAAGTAATTTATGAAGATGTTGAAGAGCATAAGGCCTAAGGTGGAGCCCTGCAGAACCCCACTAGTGACAGGTCACCAGTCTGATGTTACCCCATTCACTATTACCCTTTGCGCTCAACCCATGAGCCAATTGCTCACCCACCACATGATGTGTTTATCCAGCTGTGGGCTGGACATTTGGTCCAGAAGGATCCTGTAAGAGACAGTACCAAAAGCTTTATTGAAATCCAAAAAGATGACATCAGCTGGCTTCCCTTGATCAACTAGGTGGGTTACCTTGTCATAGAAGGAAATCAGGTTTGATGAGCAGGACTCTCCTCTCATGAAGCTGTGCTGGCTGTGACCAATGACTGCGTTGTCCTTCAGGTGTTTTTCAACACCTTCCAGAACAGTCTTCTCCATAACTTTAACAGACACTGAAGTGACTGTAGTTTCAAGGGTCATCCTTCTTTCCCTTTTTGAAAATTTGGACAACATTCACCAGCTTCCAGTCAACTGGGACCTCTCTGGATTCCCAAGACTGTTCAAAAATCATTGAGAGAGGCCTTACAATGACATCAGCCAGCTCCTTGAGTATTCCTGGATGAATCCCATCATGGCCCACAGATTTGTAGGGATCCAGCTGGAGCAGCAGATCCCACACAAGTACAGGATCAATTGTGAGTTGATCATTCTCACAGCCATGGTCCTCCAGCTCAGGGTGCTGGGACCCCCTTAGTCCATCATCTGTGTTGAAGACAGAGGCAAAGAAAGCATTAAACATCTCCTCCTTGTCTATGTCCCTGTTAGTGAGATGACCATCCTCATCCTGTAATAGACCAATGTAATTTCTGCACTTCTGTTTGCCATTAACGTATTTAAAGAAACTCTTTTTATTGTCCCCCACATTTCTGGCCAGCTTCAACTCTAGTTGAGCTTTGGATGCACAAATTTTCTCCCTACAGTGGTGAACAGCATCTCTGTATTCTTCCCATGTCACTGAGCATAAACCTTCCTTTTTGCCTTACCTTCAAAAGAAGACTCCTGTTCAGCCAAGCCGGCCTTCTACATCTTCTGCTGGACTTATGACATTTAGGAATTGACTTGCCCTGTGCCCTTAGGAGGTGATGTTTAAGAAGTGACCAGCACTGATGGCCCCCAGAACCTTCAAAAGCATTTTCCCAGGGAACCTTTCTCACTACTTCCCTGATCAGCCTGAAATCTGCTCTCCTCATTCCTCCCATCAACAGAGATTTTGAACTCAATTACTTCGTGATCCCTGTGGCCAAGATGGCCACCAATCACTGCTTCACTCACAAGACCCTCTCTGTTAACAAGCAACAAATCAAGGAGGGCATCTTTCCTAGTTGGCTTTCTTAGTACCAGTATCATGAAGTTATCATCCAGGTGTTTTAGGAATCTTCTGGATCTGTTTGTACCAGATGTATGGTGTTCCCAGTTAACATCTGGCAAGTTGAAGTCCCCCATAAGAACAAGGGCAGTTGATTTAAATGTGCCTCTTAGTTCCTAAAAGAATAATTTGTTGGTGGTGGTCTATAGTAGATTCCCACGATGACATCCTCATTATTTGTTTGTGTTTTAATCCTTATCTGCAGGCTCTCAACCATGCCATTGCCAGCTGTAAGCTCCATACATTCCATCCCTTCCATTACATACAACGCCACCCTCCCACATCACCTGCCCTGCCTATCCCTGCTGAAGAGCCTGTAATCATCCAACAAGACACTCCAGTTACAGGTCTCATTCCACCAGGTTTCACTTATGTCAGTGATGTCAAATCTCTGGGACTGAGCCAAAGCTTTGATCTCCTCTTGTTTGTTAGGATTTTTATCTTTCTATAGATTTTAAAGTAGCTGTGTAGTTAATATAGATTTTTAATATAATTGTATAGTCTCTCACACTTTAGAATCGTAGTTAACACTTATCAAACCCTATTCCCCCATTTCATATAGAATTTTCAAAATTCTTTAGGCTTGTTTAGGCTCCTTTCAAGGTAGGACTGTAGTAAACATCTCCTGTTTAAGAACATTTGCACCCAGTCCTGAACAAGAAGATACCATCATAGCCAAAGCCCGGAACCTTGGAGAAGCTCCAAAGACAGTACATGCCGTGAAGAAGAGGAAGATGAGGAAGAAAGGGGTCTTGGGACCCCCCGACTCAATTCTGAAAAAGCATGCACATTTGGGGAGGATCTAGGGGGTGGATTGTTCTGGGATTGGATGGACAATACTATAAAACTGTAGAACCACTGGACACAGGGCACGCGCCTTTTTTTTCTACTCCTCATGCCAGAAGGCCTTCATTAAAGAGCTGTTCTCTTTTAATCTCTATTACATTTGCCTGGAGAGTCTTTTTCTCCCCAATGGTCTTTAGGCAACAGTTGGTCTAGAAACACTTCAGGTGTGGTTCATTGTAGCCAGCAACTTGTGGAGCATATTGAGGGATCCTACTAGTTCTCACTTCCTCAAGTTTTTAGCCTACTATTCCACTGCCTATCATTGACCAGCCTGGTTTTGTCCCTTTCCCCCTTCCAAACTAGTTTAAAGCTCTATCAACAAGCTTTCAATGAGTTTCATCTACATCTAAGAAGCCACAAAACAAAACAAGCAGATTTTGTCACACCTTTTTTTCCTGTGACAGCCACAAAACCACATGTGGCAAAATCTTCTTACAAAATCATTGCAAATTCACAAAAAGGACAGCTGACCTTTCAGAACACACTTTTCTACTTTTTTTTTCATATTATCAGGGAGGATGCTTTGAGTTTACAAACATCTTTTAGCAGTTCAGCAGTGTAGGAGATGTGTCCCAGGGATGCTGGGTGAAGCATCCTGGGATTGGTAGTCTCCTGTGTTGTACTCTGACACACATGGGCAAAGAGAGCCCACTGTGATTGGTCAGAAGAGTCACGTGTTGCCCAAGGGTATAAAGGAGGGCTTTTTTCTTTTAATAAAAGATTTGGTTGTTGGGAACCCTAACTGCCGGGTCGTGTCTTATCATATTACATTAAGAAGTCACACAGCAGGATGAGGAGCAACCAGCTGGAAGTCATGCAGCAGCTGTCCACCGGGCTCCTCTAAAGAGAGGAAAACATTTCTTGGCTTGTGTGAGTCCAAAAAGACAGACATTTTCTGTCTACTGATATATCAGAGATTTAATAACAGGGAGGTGAGAAAGCTCCTTAGGCTCTTTTTCATTCTGAGAGCATGAGAGAAGAGGGTATGAATAAATTTAGGGTATAGACTGGAAGAAGCAGTAGGGATGACCAACCAAATGAAGTTTTAGATGGAATTTAATAGATTTGTGTTGGGAGTAAGGGTGGTATGTGCAAAATGCACCATCACTGGGGCTCTAGAGATGGTAGTTGCTGCTACTGGAGCGTGAAAGGTAGACATAACGCACATTGGAAGTGAAGCCACCCTTTGGCATCTCATGTAGGAGGACAGAGGAAATGTCATCTCACTCTCCCCAGCCTGGATCTGAGTGGTGAGGTAAGGGAATTCAACCAACTTTTAAAATCCCTGGAAGATATCATGGTGGTTTGCATCTGAGTTGTCAGTCAGGCAGATGCATTCCTTAAACACCCATGATTAGCCCTCTTCCCCAATCAACCAGAGAAGAATCACAGCTCTTGTGAAAAGTGGCTATGGAGACACCCATTCATTTCCACAGACTTGAATGTAAACAGTAATGAAAAACTCCCACTAACTTTCTAGGGAGACTCGCTTTGAGTGCATGTGTCCTTGTGTGTCTTTGCCATCTAGAGAGATACAAGGTCCCTCTTTCTGTCTCTGAGACAAAAGTGATCAGCTTCAGAGCCACCATCACCAGCAGATCCCAACTGCCTGCTCCTTGAGAAGCTGCTTGGCTTCTTGGAAGGATTTTTGTTTCTTAAATTTGGTGGCAGAAAAGGAATGGGAGGATCATCTTTGCATCCACAGAGTAATTGGGAACAAGAGCAGCATCTCTTGCAAGAAACTCATCATCCTTTAATGATACCCTGCCCCAGCTGGAAGCATTTACAGGGGGAGGACTATACTGGACTCTGAGCTGGACCCAGGGAAAAGAGAAAGCATGAGAAAAAAAAGAGACAAGCTCTGCAAATGAACAGTCAGCATAAACAAAGCCTATAAGCCCAGACAAGACACCGAAGCATGACTGCACTAAACAAATCATGGTGGAATCAGCAACTGGCAAAGTAATTGGCATTATTACAGCTGATGGAAAGTTTCTGATGTCACCCATGTTTTCTTTTGAAACACTACTGAGACATTTAATTGCCTCTGTTCTCATAGAGCTGATTGCTCTTCTTTTTTTTTCCTGGAGTATATCAGGCCTGTATCTACAAACAGAAAGTTTTGGATGAGCTTCCCTGGCTCTGCCCACTGGACATAAGATGGAGGATGAAGCTTTGCACTAAGTATGCAATGCAGGAGAAATGTGGAGACAAGGCTTACTTGGGAAGTTGAATCATATTAGGAAGAAATTCTTTACAGAGAGGGTAATCAGGCATTGGAATGGGCCGCCCAGGGAGGTGGTGTATTCTCTGTCCCTGAAGGTATTCAAGAAGAGACTGGATGTGGAACTTAGTGCCATAGTCTAGTAACTGTGGTGGTAGTGGATCAAGGGTTGGAGTTGATGATCTCAGAGGTCCTTTCCAACCCATCTGATTCTATGATTTCATTCTCTGTGTTCCCTCAGTTCTTTGTGAGTTCAACTCTAGCACTACCAAACAGACCTATGCTTGCAGCACCTAAAATACAAGTTAATTGCAGGGATGAAAATTGTATCTGATGATGTCAGCAAAGGGTGGTTTTGGTGCTTTAGTCACCATTACAGGTGCCTTTACTCTCATACATTTGCATTTGCTCATGTGAACACCCTCTGTCATATTTCTAGCACTATTTGATAAAAAATTAATTATGGCTGAGTGCCTATGCTCATGAAACACTTTTCCTTCAACTTACTAGACTGGCCAAAGCATTCTCATCCTCTGATTTAAGCCCTCTTCCAGAAAACCAACTGTCCCCCATAGGTCAGGCCTGCACGGACAGGGAAATTTGAGCTAGAGGCTTCTAAGCCTTTCCCCAGTGTTTTATAAAAGCCTCACAAAAACCATTCATCTGTAGGGTTCTTGAGGTATATGAAATTCATGAATGGTGTTTTTTTAAGCTTTCACTAGAAAAAGCAACTTGGCTTGGTGCTAAGACACAGGTTCAGCTCTGGTTTTACCTCCACTCCACTTCCTAGGTCTAGTCTTGTCTAGTCAATGTACCCTTTGGAGGAAAACCAGGTCTGGGAGCAAAAAGCTCTTTTCTTGGCCAGGGGATGTGTCTGTAGAGTAGACAAGGCTTTGGAAGAAGGATGCTCTAGTCCAGGGGTCCTCAAACTACAGCCCGGGGGCCAGAAACGGCCCCCGAGGATGCAGAACCCAGCCCGCGCCCCCCTTCCCTGCTGCAATGATTTAATCCGCGCCTCGTTCTCCACCTGCCTTCAGGGGGCGCCTCTCTGCTACAAACCGGCCCCCGACCAGTTTGCGGGTAATGAAACCGGCCCCCTGTCTAAAAAGTTTGACAGCCCCTGCTCTAGTCCTTTGAGAGCTGTATGACTGCAGGCTGCCTTAATGGGAAATGTCATGGTGGCAGTAGCTCTGCAGCTGTTTGGAGGGATGTCTCCTCAATTATCAGGGAGATGTTTTTAAGTACACCTCCCTGGAAGCAGTGGGAAGATTTCTGAACCTGCCTGATTGATTCATTCATCAGCTGATTCCACTGGGATATGATCCATTTAGATTTACATCTCATTTCCAAGAAGGAGGGAGCCCAGAGAGGCTCATCCATCATATCTTCCATCATTGCAAATGAAAGGCAGCTCCATGCTGAGAGACTGCCAATGCCAAAGGGAGAGAACGTTTGGCAGCATGGCTCCTAGAGATTTCTGGAGTTGCCTGACACCAATCCCTGTGCTTTTCTTGAAAAGAAAAACCCCTCACTACAAAATGGTCTGGCACATGATGGCAAAAGACAAGCCAGAGGATTTGAAGGGATGTGCTAGCCTTTCAACAGTCAGCATTGCATGGTTGGACCAAAGCATGGCCCCTCAAGGTCTGTAGTAATGCTGTCCATTATGGCCATCTGTAACACACCAAAGCAATTTGGGAACACTACAGGTTTCTGACTCAGAGCCCAGAAGGATGGCTTCAGAATTGAACCCTTGCTCCAGGGCTTTCAGGACTTCCCCCAAGAAGCACAGGGTTGGGGAACTGGATCATTTTAAACAAGCAGGCACCATTCCACCCAAAATAATTGGCTGCCCCAGTGCCACAGTTATCTGTTGCAGGGAAGTACAGTATTGCCCTCACGTCACTGTGCTTCCCGAGTTGCTGCTGATGCTGCTGCCAGGTACCAGCACAAGACCTGGTGAGTCCTACAGAGCTTCAGAAGAAGACTGAACCCAAACTGCCTTCAAAACAAATTTGAGACCAGAAGATGACAAACAGGCAAGTTCAACACAGAAGAGGTCAGCTCTTCCCTTCCCTATGTCAAACAGGACTTATAGAAAATCCCACTAGAAAGAACAAACAGGAAAGGAAAGGAAGGAAAACTCCGGCAGCCTCACACTATTTGTTTTATCTACCAAGACAAATATTTTCCCTTACGGCTACCACTTCTGAGTTCTTGACTGTCAGAGAAGAGCAATTTAGAGCCCCAAGAAGCCAACAAGGAGATATCCACTCCCTTCATCACAGTTTGGTGCAAGCCTTTTTATTCACACCCCATAAGAGCGTGTCTACAAAGGGGTAAAGCTTCCTGTTGGAGATGCAGTGGACTCCTGGGATGGGATTTAAGGAGACTGAGGTCTGCTCCCAGCAGTGCTCCTCTGGGGCCACAACCAAATCACCTCCCTTAGTGTTTTATTCTGCTGTCTGAAATGGGCATGGCATCCTGCCCTGCTTTGTGGGATGCTGAGATTTACGTGCAAAAAGCATGGCATAAAAATGAAGTATTGTTACATAAAATAAGATGAAGCTATAAAAAGAAGTCAAGGTAATGTGGATGCCATTAAAATCAAAATCCTGACAATTAGTGCTAGAAGTGGCTTAAATTTGCTATGCTACTCCCACTGTTCACTTTTATTAACCATGGAGAAATATTGCCTTGCAGATAAACATTGTGATGTGGTCAATGTCCAGAATTTAATGAAGTCCATTACAACAGATGAAAATGTAGCTTTTGTTAGTTTGTGAATGACTTTTTTTTTTTTTTTTGTAAATCCAGGAAAAATGTTTTTCCTAAGTAAGTGCCAAGTAAGAGAGTAAACAACTTCTGTTCATACTCATTTATCTTTTCTCCAAGGCTTTCTCCTGCAAGGGAAATGTTCTTGTTACACATCCACCAGCCTTGTCCACAGTACTCTTGCAAACCTCTCCAAGTGAGATGGACCCACCCCCAGTAAAGGCTGACCACAGCTGGGTGTGCTAATACACAGTTGGCGAGGCAGCAGTGGCGGTGATTAAAGGAAAGTACAAGGGGGCTCCCGAGTTCAGGAATGTGTGTGGCAGCCCTGAGCCTCTGAGGACCTAGAAGCCCTCAGCAGCCAACCAGGAGAGAAGTTGTGGTGCCAGGAGCATCAGAGGGAGATTTAAACTGCTCTAGGGAGCATGAGCAACCTGAAGGACGGAACAAGAGTAGGCAACAAGGGCATGGCACATCAGTGAGGGCATGGCATGGCATGGCATGGCAGTTGGCATGGCAGTTCACTTAGGCAGCATCTGAGACCAGCCAGTAGAGGCAGCAAACAGATTCAGTAGCTGGTAAGGAAGAGCAAAGAGATCCTTTCAGCCCCAGTCTTAGTGTACTAGTGTACTTAGTGTACTTAGTGTACTAGTTTAAGCTTCCTCAGTTATGGTGGTGACTCACCTTAAAGCTCAATTCCTTGTAGCTGCAGGAGTCACTGAACCAGCCATGCCAGAGGCCTCCAGCCAGCCAGATCTGCTGATGGTAGAGGCAGCTCTTCAGGTCACAGGTTGCCAGGAGTGCCTGATGCCTTTTCATGAGGCTGGGGCTGACAACCTGTTATTTTGCAGAAGGTGTGCTGTGGTTGAAGACCTGTGTCACCAGGTGAAGGACCTACAGGAAGAAGTGAACAGGATGTGTAGTATCGAGCAAGAGAGAGAGATTTTCAGAGACGCTACAGTCTCAAGACTCTCAGGAGTCTTGAACCTCTATTGTAGTGGAGAAGCAGGTGGACTCAGAACCCTGCAGGATAATTACTCAGAGGACTGTTACTCAAGGGTCTGTCAAAGATGAAGACTGGAAGCTGATCACTGCACATACCAAGAGGTATGAAAAGTAGAGTTGGAACCTTCTACAAGAGAAGTCCAGACAAGTGATGAGGTGGATGAAGGTCCTTCTGGGATAGTGGGGCCTCCTAAAACAACACCACCTATACCCTGCATCAAGACCTCCTCTGTTAACAGGAAAAGAAGTGTAGTTGTAATAGAAGACTCCCTTCTAAGGGGAACAGAGTGCCTGATATGCAGACCCAACCCAACTCACAGGGAATTCTGCTGTCTCCCAGGGGTATGGGTAAGGCACATTACTGGAAAACTCTCCAGTCTAGTAAGGCCTTCACGGTTGCCGTTCAGCAGTGAGAGCAGCGCTGTTATGCAGCGCAGTGCCCTTGGTGGGAGGGCAGGGCAGCACAGGCTCTGTGTAGCAAGGAATGTCAGGGAGCAGGGGGGGAAGTCCACTCAGAAGATCCACAGCCAGAGAGAGAGCAAAAGCGGAAGTGCTCAGCTTTTTTATTCCCCCCAGTTCTCATGGGGTCTCTTTCCAGGGATCCTGCCCCAACTCCCACAGCACTCCTCGCTTCAGGGATCCCGTCTCAGTTCCCAGGGGAACCTCCATCTTCTCCCCCTGCTTCTCTGCAACCAACAGAAACTGAGCACTGTGCAGGACAGCCTCCTCATCCCCAGGTGGCCACTTGGGCCTGGGGCTGCCAGTGGGATGACAATGCTGGGCCCTGCGCAATGCCACCTCCATGCACTGCCCCTCCGTCCCCACAAAACCTCATGGTGGCATGGAAAAATTCATCAAGAAAATCCAAACCACAACATTATTCACCCTGAATTTTTCCATACCAACATGCTATATCAGATTTAAACTTTTTAACTATACACATACATGCATTATTCCAATTTTATACACATTTACAAATCTATACATACAAGAGCAGTGTTATGGACAGTTTACCCAAAAATTAGGTCCCTTTGAGGTATACATCGTGTTTCTCCATCTTTTTGCATAACTCATCAAGTGCAACCAGGTCCTTGAGCAAAAACAATCTCACAAATGTGTTTGCCTTTGCTTGAAGCAGGACTAATCCAAACTATTTTTCTTAACATACCTCTCAGGTAATAGTGTTGACTAGCCAAGTAGCCTTTTCTAAATGCTGATTCCAGTGCTTGAAAGTCCCCCTGCCCAATGCCTTCAAAGTAGTTTTCAACAGTCCATTACACCATTCAACCTTCCCAGCGACTGGTGCATGATAGGGGATATGATAGATCCACTCAATACCATGTTCTTTAGCCCAGGTGGTAACTAGGCTATTCAAGTGAGTCCCATTGTCAGACTCAATTTGTTCTGGGATGCCATGTTGCCACAGGACTAGCTTTTCAAGGCCCAGGATGGTGCTTTGGGCAGTGGTGTGAGGCACAGGGTGCGTCTCTAGCCATTCGGTGGTTGCTTCCACCATAGTAAGCACATAGCGCTTACCTTGGCATGTTTGTGGCAGTGTGATGTAATCAATCTGCCAAGCCTCTCCATATCTTTACTTATTCCAAAGTCCACCATACCACAGGGGCTTTAGTCTCTTAGCCTGCTTTACTGCAGCACATGTTTCACAGTCATGGATAACCTGGGAGACAGTGTCCATGGTTAAATCCATCTCTCGGTCTGGTGGCCACCTGTAGGTGGCATCTCTTTCCTGATGACCTGATGCATCATGGGCCCATTGAGCTAGAAACAACTGTCCCTTGTGTTGCCAGTCAAGAGCTACTGGTGACACTTTGACTTGGGCAGCTCGGTCTGCCTGTTCGTTGTTGTGTTGTTGCTATTTGCTGCCCAGGCCTGGCTCCTCCTCGGACTGATTCAGGTGAGCGAGGGGTGGGTCAGGCTCGTTAGCAGGTGCTAAGGGAGGCTATATAAGAACCTCCAGGAGCGCCTCACGCACCCAGCAGGAGCAGACAAACACGGGCGTGGCACAGCAGTGCAGGCAGGGCAAGCAGGCAGGGCACAACCAGCTCCCACCTCTCGAAGGTGAGCGTGCTTTTTAAAGCTAGCAATGGTTTAACGAAAAACAAAAGCCGTTGCTGCTGTTAATACAAGGAGTGTGTCTACACAGACAGTCCCCTCCAAGAAGGATGCAGCCACCCAGGCCTCTGGCTGTGCAGAGTGTCTGAGCCTGTTATTGGTACCAGAGGATGGTGCGGGAGGCACCTGTGTACGATGCAAGGAGGTGAGTGACTTGCTGTGCCTAGTGGCAGAACTTAAGGAAGAGGTAGAG
>JAWWLV010000294.1:0-17268 GCA_035041135.1 Platyrinchus mystaceus | reverse complement strand
GGGTTAACAGCGGGTCTGTGAGCTCCTTGGAAGAAGAGATTGACTTGGCAAACTTTCACGTGTATCCCTGAAGATAAATGAGTTTTATACACAGCCTAATTAAAGAACAAAGAATATAAGTCCGTGTGATTGTTGTGTGGGAATCCCAGTCTTAACCCTGGGCATCTCCAGGTGTCTCACAACTGGTGCCTAATGTATTAACAATAATAGATAGCCAATTAAAACGCTGTTGCTTGCTTGCTGCTTCCTTGCTGCTTTAGAGGGATATAAAAAGGAGCTGAGATTAATAAAGAGAGTTTTATGTTGCTCCAAATAAGCCTTCTTTTCCTTCTTTCTTTCTATCGACCGTCATGACATAACTGTAACACTGCTCTACTTGCTTCATAAGGAAAAGGACCCCAGAGTATTGCTGCTCTGAAAGTCACCTGTCCTGGGGCAATGAACAAGTCCATGTTACACATTAGTAAGGTAACTGTGAGGATTCACAGTATATATTTTTCCTTTACATACTGAGCTTTTTTCATTGGCTACTTATTTTTAAACAGTTGTATCTAAATAGCAAACATCGTTATTTAAATTATTTTCTGAATAATGTTCATATTGTTTTTCTCCTCTGGAGATTCTGAATTGTTTTCTTTTTAGAAATAAAAAATACATAAAAACAAGTCAACCCTGCAAACCTTTCTTTACCTGCATTCTCACCTTTGGATCAAAGCACTCAAGTAAAGATGAATGATATGAATCAAACTGCAGTTGGAATAGATTCACTTCACTTACACGTTTGGAAGACCCCAGAAAGTATTATATTGATCAAATTGTTGGAGTAATGACATAGAAACTCTCTTGGCACCCATGGCACTAGCCATCTTAAGAAACTATAGTTCAGTGCTTAATAAGCCTTCACAACCCAAGACAGAGGGAGAGAAAGAGGAGAAAAAGACTACTTGCATTAATAACAACATAAGGATTTTAAAAATTCTTGAGGCATTTCCTCCCCCTAAGATACAACCTTCATAATCATAAAGACATTCAGAAGGCACTTGTGCCTTGCATAGTTCACAGCTCATTTTCTGGGGCATTTGGAAATTCCTGATTTATTTATTTTTGCCACTGAAATTATCCAGATTAGCACAATCTGCCCTTCTCCAAACTAACCAAAACCCAAGCAAGGGAGGTGTTTACTCTTTCACCAACAGCGTTTCGGATGTAGGAGACAGTACCAAGTCAGCACTTCTTGTCTAAACACACACAGTTAAATACCAGCTAAGAATAAAAGGTTCACAGATAACAGTCGAGAAAAATGAGGGTTTGCACCAATAGCAGCTCTGAGTTAACTTCCATTAAATACACTTTCATCACTTCTAGGTTATTTTTCTCATATTTTGTTCTAGCTTTTTTCCTTGACTCCCATTTTTTTATGTTGCCTTTAATATACCAACTGAAGCTATTGCTTAAGGGTGGCACTGCTTAGCACAGGTTTATTGCTACATATCTTGAAGTACCTATCATCAAACCTTATAGGTGTGAAGGTAGAATTGAACTTGTTGGAATCAACCGCTGCATAAATACTCAGACAACATGACTAAATCCAAAAGGAATTGTCCTTCAGTACCTTACATAGATTACTCCACTGAACCACAAGCATCTTCTGGTAATTCAGAAGTCATATACAACCCTGAGTTATCTACATTTCAGCAATTCACATCCACAGATCACACTAAAGGCAAAAAAATTTTAAAAGCACAAAAATGCAGTACAGCATAAAAACCTGAACTAAAAAACCCCAGTCACCTAATGTTTAATATAAAGCAACATAAAATGCTTTAGGGGGAATTAAAGCTGAGGGAATATTATCAAGTTACTAGAGGCAAACAGCTAGAGCTGTGCAACTTAGAACCCCAACAGGCAGCATTTGCTTGCCTGCAAGAACTCTGTAAGGTCTGGAAGGCATTCCTTTAAGGGACAGGAATCCATGTATATGCAAAATTTCACAGAGTATTCCTAACAGTCAGCCTTCTTTAACAGAAGAAAGGTATTTAGGACAGCCTGAGAAAATTCATCCATCTCCTATGGATTTCTACTGCCCTTTCCACGAGCAGTCCTTAAAACTTCTACTCTGCAGACAACAAAAACAAATGAGACCTTTCAGGTTTCATATGCAGACAGTCTTGTAATATACTCTTAACATAGTAAAACCAATTAACAATCTAAACAAACAAGGGAAATGTCTTGTCACGCTTGATTTCAACTCCCTTACAGCCTTCTATCTGGACCGTAGTGACCCTTCATCTTCTACCTGCACCCTTTCCTACCAGTACCAGCCTCTATTCTGCAGATGCCTTTCTCAATTTTTTACCATGCTGGGTAGAGTGGAAGGCCTGTAAAGAAGTAATAAACCATCTTACCATCATTACAACTGTTACTCTTGGGTTTAAGAAGGTCAAGGTTTTAATATAATCCCAGCTGAAGTGACAACATTGATTGAGGCAACTCTGATCAGGCACCAAACCATCGAGGGATCTTGTAAAAAGTTAGAAACTTGCTACATTATGTATCACCAAAATGCCATGTTTGGAGGGCTCAGTGAAAGGCTTAGGCACACAAAGACCTCTGCAGGACTGACTCTTCACTTATTTAAAGTTAAACTAATGACAAAATGTCACATAAGTAAGTTAGTTCAGGCTCAGTCTTCAGATATTTGCATCAGGAAATAATTTAGGAAATATCATCAGCAATTTTGAGACTTGTGTCTCATGCTGAGCATCAGTCTCACAAAACATGCTTTGTAGTCAGTAAAAAGTCCTCTATCTGTGAAGGATCAGGACTTTTGCTTACTTGTGGCTGAGTTCTCATTTCCTTCCTCTATCTGTGAATAACAGAGAAGAAAGAAAAATATTAAGACTTGCCACATGGGTTCAGTTCTCAGACCTGTGACTTATGCAGGAGATGACAGATAGGAATCTAAATGGAAATGGGGAATGAAGTAGACATCCAAAATGCGTAAGCTATGAGAAGAGGGGATCCCTTCCCTTGCTTGATGCTGCCATGTAATGTAGCTTTAAATTAACAGCCCGCTATTTACATAATTTAAAGCTACAAGTTGATCCCTTCTATTATTTTTCTCCAAGGATTTAAAATATTGGAAAAAGCTCTTTCACAGTTTCTGAAGTTACAGAGAGAAGATGTACCTATTATCAGAGGGGAGAAGACAGTGATTTCTGTAACATTAGGCTATTTCAGTACGATAACAGTTAATTTCACCTAAACCATCTTTCTCATCTTTTTATTTCTACTCTACTCCCATCCTTACAGCACCAAAAATTAGAGCAGCGAATGAAATGCAAAGGTCTTTCAGCCCTAGCAACACTCTCTACACTCTCTAGTGAACCTCAAAAGACTAACTATGAGAAGCAGTAAATGTTAGTTCTTAGTTGAAGCTGAGCCTGGGGAAAGGGGAGAGAGGATATTTCCCTAAGGGTTAAATTGTTTGGGGTTTTTTTCAATATATGGATTGCTAATTAAATTTGTGTTAGTTGCCAATAAACTAAGTAAAATTCCCTGAGTCAAGCTAGCTTTGCCTCTGACAAATAGGCTGTGATTTGATGAACTGTAAGCCTATCCTTGTATTAAATGCAGATTAGTTTTAGAACTACTTCTGCATAAAAATAATTTCCCTCAATGCCAAAGTGCATGCATGTTTCCCTACAAGAGTAAAATTAGTCCATGCTAACACTGTACAGGACTATCCAAACTGATAATGACTTTTCAAATTGTAAAAACTTAGTGCTTGACTGCATAGGCATTAACTAGACAGTACTAATATTGCCATTAGTATTATTATTTCCTCTGAAGGACCAAGGGAAGATACTTTCTTGAGTGGCATTTTAGTAGATACAGCTTCCAAGCATGGCAAACATATGCAACATGCCTGAAAGCTGTATCCACTACTAAAGGATTATTCATTAAAAAAAAAGTCACATATTACTAAACTCCACAATAAAGTTAAGGAGGACATAGGGAAAATAAAATAATGTCAAAACAGATATTGAGAAACTGCTTTTCAGGGAAGAAAAAAAAAACAAATGACATGGCACAAACGATTTGTAATTAAGGTTATTTTAAGTATATGTTACTGAAAGTTTGTTTACCATTTGCTCCCTAGCAAAAAAAAAAAAAAAAAAAAAAAAAAGTACTAGCAATCAGAAATCAGAGTTGAGAGCTCTGAAGGTGATAAAAAATACGCTTGTGACAGTAAAATGGCAAGAACTGATTCTCATAAATGAGTTCACACTTAAAAGGATTTAAACAGTGCTCTACTCAGAAATGTCAATCATAAGACAGAAGAAAGGATTTCAGTGACTCAGCCCTACATTGTGCTCGTTTCAGACATCAACCAAGACACATCTCACGCTTCGTCTGTTCAGATGGGTTTTAAGAATTCTAGTTTCGAGTAACAAAATTTGCTTTTCAGGTAGGCCCCAACCTGCCTCGGATGATATTACTGATCACTTCTGTAAAATCACTTCAAAAAGCTTGGCAGTCCTTGACTACTAAAACAGGATCTGCTAGATGTGACCAGAACAAGCCCCAGCTCCCACACATTCCCTGAGCAGGGACCTTTGTCCATGGGAAGGGATTGCACACCCTGGCTGGGAACAACCTGTCCTAAAGGCTGGCTGACAAAATTCCCCATTTATCTCTCCTTGCAGGAGAGTCCTTATCTAGACAGTTATTACAGAACTTGCTTTTTCACAACACCAAATGGTCTAGGATACATTTATAATACAGATCTCCCACTTGAGCCACTTCTGAAAAATAGGACATCTTCTTAAGCTGACTGAAAAGAAAACAGCAAATAAATCCTTCTGTGTATCACACATTCCTATCACCTAGATTTTCAGAGTTCTTTTCTGCAGTTCAACTCAAAAGAACCTAAAGAAACAAAAATTTACTTTACATTTTTATTATACCTTTGTAGAAAAGGGATAATAGTAAACTTGGAATTAAAAATTTCCAGTGTAGTATTGTGGACTTTGACATCACCATGTTAGCTTCTAGTTATGGCTGTCATGTAAACAGCTCTCAATATGCCTACAGATTCTAAAAAAAATTATAAATTAGGGAACTATAATTGCAAAATGAATAGCTTTGCAGTTTAGATGAAGTAAGTGTGGCATTACTCTACAATATGTACCTGGATGCATAGGTACATGCACAAGGATGAATACAAAGTTGGCAAAGGGAGTGACCAGACACTGTTGGTCTGAGATGATGCAGTCAAGAATTAATTAAAAGGATCCATGCATGTTTATTAGCTGTTCTCAGATTTATGGTTATTGACACATTCTTCCTCAGTAAGCAAACTGCATCTCTTCAGGCTTCTGAATTCAATTAAAAGAAAAAAGAAGAAAGATTAAATATTTCCTAGAGAATTATCAGACATTGTTTAACGGATATTCTTTAATCATTATCTGAATATTCTTTAATCACTATCTTTGTTTAAAAACAGTGCTATAAAATCATTATTAACACAAGTCTGGTGATCTACACTTCACTAGTCCATAAAACTTGATAAACTATCAATAGTTCAACTGCCATCAGCATTTTTTGACTGCTTTATGATACATATAAATTGAGTAGGCTGAGCTTTAATTCCAGTTTTATAATAATGCCCCTGGTAAACTTGATCTGGCTTTCAAATCACTGCAGCAATGCAGCTGAAAAAAATTAAAACATATTTTACTGTGAAAAAGCATAAACAAATCATTTTCCCTTCAAACCACTAGCATTCATTTTCTTTTTTTATGCAGGTTCTCCTTCTGTATCTTTAGATATTTCACTGATTGTTTGCCTGCTAGAAATCAAGAATGAGTAGGTCAGAAATCACTGTCTGTGAACTTCCATAGATGACAGTGCATGCTGAGGACAAATCCATCTTTGTGTATTCTTTATGATGGAAGCTCTAAGCATCTTTTGTTTCTATGGTTCTGAACATTAACATCATTAAATATTCCCCTGAGAATGTGCCATACACTTCCCAGTGCACAAACATGCTACTGGGAGAGAGGAAAGGGGTAGAATAATTCAGGAGAAAATAAATTCATTTGAGTAATGACAGGTTGATTTACATAAGAAATTACTGAATCTTGTCAGCTAATAGAAGCTTGAACTCAAATAAAAGCCCAATGTAGTGGCTATAGGAAAGAGATCTTCAGAATGAGCAGAACAGTAATGAAAATATGTTTATAAGGCTTTATCAAAAACACATGGAAGAGGATCAGCTTCCTAACACTGAACAGAAAACCTGATGGCTGGAGAAGTAACAGCTTTTATTTCCTAGGAGGGCTGGTATGACAGAAGTACCTGCTGAGGAAGGAAACAGAGTGGAGAGGGACTCAGACCCCTGCATTTAAGCTCTATATCAAAGGGAAAACAAAAGGGCGAAAGAAAGGAGTTATTCCCCTTATTTAATGATGTAGAACTGAGGCCTGGAATGTCAGGGCAGTCCAGGCTTAAAGCTTTAACACCACTCCAAGCCATTAGAAATGAACACTTCAAGACAACCCAGTGAATAACTCTACATGATCAGGAAAAATGTGATCATCATCTGCATTTTCAGATGGTTTAAATTGCACCTATATTGGTGCAATATTTGATGTCCAATGTTTCCTATTTGCTGCAGCTGGATCTTTTATTAAAGCATATAAAAGATAACCTAAAAAAAATACACCAAAAAAGGCACATTTTTCTCTCTTGGATTTTATTTAAGACAGTGCAGAAAACATACCCCTTAAAAATACCTCTCTAACTGATAAGGGGGTGGTGACAGAAGGCTAATTTAAGTAAAAACAATAAAATGAGAAAACTACATAAATATAGTACCCATAAAATATGTTTTCCCTATTTTATTATTTAAGTAAGAATGAAATCTTACTGAAAAACCACATTTTTCTGTGCAGAAAAAAGTTTCATTAGAAGATCAAAAGCATACGCTTTTTTTTTCTTTTCATCACGACTTCCCAGCACAGCATTATTAAAGACTTCATAAATTCAGATTAGAAATTGAGCAGTTCATTGAAGATACTTAAGGTAAATTTTTAGTGCTAATCTAAAACACTGAATATCACTGACGTTAAACTTAAGTAATTTCAAAGTGCACCACCAAGTGGCAATGAGAGAAACCGCGATATTACCAATTCGGATTAGAGTTAGAGGTAGGGTTAAAATTATCTGATGTCAGTAGTCCAGCTGCATTCCAAAGCTGTTTTTCCTTCAGTTCTCTTTTTCTTCAGAGGTTTTCCTACATGAATATGCATCTGGTGGTGTGCTCCCAACACGGGTGGAAATGCATTTGTTCGCTTGCAGAACCCCCGCGCTGGAATTGTCAGTCTGAGTCCCAATATTGAATAAGGACCAAGATTCCCCCCAGAAAAAAGGTGCCAGCACAGGAAGCTCGATGTGTGCATGGAGTGCCAAGAGTGGTCCACCTGTCTTGGACCACTTCCAGCACAGGAGATATGCAGGGGAACTGCTTTCTTTCCCAAGTGGAAATGCATTCCTTCGGTGTCAGAACCCCTGTGCTAGAATTGTCATCTGAGTCCCAAAAGTGAATACAAAGAAGAAGAGAAAGCTGAGAAGGAAGCTTTCCAGATGGATTTAGACCATTATTTTCTAAAAAATACCGTACCACTTAACTTTAAATACATTAAACCTTTGACATAGAAGAAAAATAATTGGCAGGAAACAAGAAGGGGAGTGTCAGGGCCAGGAAATGTGTTGTGCAGAGAGGGAAGAAAAAACTGCCTTTACGACAGTTTGTTTGGACTACAGAGAATATAAACAAACCTAAAAGAGATCAAAGGGAAAAAAATTAATTCTTGCTGAGAGAAAACACAAGATCTGGGAGAGAAAAGGTACAGCAGAGACATCCATTTGGTGAGATCTTACATTTTATATGGATCAAAGGATGGACTTCAGAAGACAGATCTTCTAAGCAAGAAGGCAGATTACAGAGCAGACCAGCATAAATGTCAGAGAATGGAGAATACAGTTACAAGGGGTAGAAAGTGAAAAGTAATAGTTCAAAATGAGGACTCACAAAAGCAGAGGAAATTCTGGATGCAGCAGGATGGTGCAATGAGCTGGAAAGATCTTGCTAGGTGATGTCAATTTAATCTTAAGGAAACATGAGGCAACTATGAACTCTCTGGGCAAAGATTTTTTTATGTGTTTTTTTCTCCTTAAGGAGCAAGAGATTTCCTGCACTCAAATTTCACTATATTTATCAAAATGCAAACTGGAAATAACAATGTCTCAAATATAAACAGAGGGGTTCTCCCTACACGTTCCTGAAAGCACACCTCATTTTTCTCAACTATATTTGTTGTTCTAATCTAAGTTACTATCTCCACAGTCAAATTTAAATTTTAAGAATAAGTTGCAAATTTAGAACTTTAAAAAAATGCAAATCCACACCACAAAAGCATTCTCCAAAATGCATTTTCATTTAGGATTATCAAAATCAAAGGGCAGGACATAAACTCCATTTCTGAAGTTACATTCTACTACAACTGAATGTTTGTTTCACTGAAGACTTTCATCTAACTATATTCTTTAAAATAACATGGTGTAGCAATTTATAAAATTACAGAAGAGAATTACATAAATTTTCCTCTCTTTAAGACTTCTGCAGCTTTCTGCACTAAAAACAATAAACTAACAAAAGAAGGCTGCAAGATATACATTTTTTTTGCATTACAATTGAGTACATGATTTTTAATTACAATCCAGCAAAAGTATATTATAGGTGAAATTTAGGCTGGAAATAACTTTTAATTGCCAGCATGATCTTCTGACATTATTTTTCCAGACAAACTGCTCTTTTGCTAAGATCTGCAGGTACAAAAGCACATGTCTAGACAATAATGAACTGCGAAGGAAAATTGCGAGTCATTAAATCCAGTTCATTTAGGAATTTTTGTCAAACATCCTTGGAAGTGTGGTATTCTTCTGTTCCTCAACTGCTGAGAGCAAGAGGCAATTGGGATTTGCTGTAGAAGGGCACTGACCCTGACGATTTCTGTCCACTGTACCTGCATTCAGCAACAACTCAAGTTGGTACCTTGTGGCCTCGTGTATGATCAAAGCTCCACTTTAAAGCCTCTGTAGCTACACACAGTAAGGGACTGCCCTGCCCCAAACAAATTACAGCCTAAACTTGGAGTGCAGGTTAAAAAAAGCACATGAAGTAAATTCTCCAATGCCATGTACCACGTTAATACCTAAAAGAGGCACTTTTTACTATTTTTTACCATTACTGTGACATCCATTCAGTGTTTCAGTAAAGGAGGTGGATTTGACTTCTCCTGAAGTCACTGGCAAGTCCACCAATGTACTTCATTGCCTTCATCATTTTGTCTTGAGCAAACTCTGATTGCTGACTTTGCCCTGTTGAATCATCATTAAAAGAAAAGATCAAAATGGCAGGAAATTTATTTGCACAGCTCCTGACAATATATTTGATCTGAATTATGCTGTGGCACAGGTGCTGCCATCCTTGTCTGCTGTTCAAGAACTATCTGTTGTCTCTGAGAGACTCCTTGATCCTCCTGTCCCCAAATCCAACATTTTGAAAAATCTCTCTTAATTTCCATGACCACAGCTGTAATAATTAAAGGCATTTACTTCTGATTTATCTGTCCTTTTATCCTCAGCAGTTATATCTAACATAAGCTGTTATCCCAGAAGCTTACATATATCTGAGGGATTTGTGGATTTTTCATTCCTTCAGAAGAACTGACAACTTCCCAATTCTTTTTTGGGTAACTAAACCAATCTTACCCTACTACAGCACAGACAGCGTTAAAGTAAAATTCTATATGGTATTGCATACAGATGTAATTTTAAAAATAATTGAAAGGCACTGACAGTAAAAGAATAGTTTTGTTTCTTTTGAACAGCAATGACCTCAGTCTATCATAGAACTCATATGGCACCTGTATGATGAGTTGCTAAGAAGAGTGTTCAATGAAATACATAATACTGAGTCTAGAAGCAGGAAAAGGCATCCTATCATTCAGACTACTGTACAGGAAGAACAGCCACTGCTTGAAACAGAACAACTGTTTGTGTGCGTGAAGAATTTTATGTGTCTAAGTTCATAACTCTGAAGTTGAAGTCACGGATGTCTTTGCATTATTAGACCGAAAGGGAATAATATAAAAGTGCAATCCAGAATATGAAATAGCAGAGCAAATGTACAATGTGAATCTAACAGCCATACCTCGCAGCAAGTTCTAAACAGAAGCATTTGTCAAAAGCCATATAAAGTAAGATGCAGATGGCAACAGAGGAAATAAATCAACAGAATGCTAAAAAGGAAATTAAGCAAAGAAGGCTCTGAAAGATCTCTGCAAGAGACCATTTAGAAAGCATGAGTCAGATGAAAGTTGTTGAAAGTAGAAATCACTGTAACAGCAGCAAAAACGTCCAGCTTCTTCCTTCTTTGAATTCCAGTTCCATAACTGGCCTTGTTTTAACTCAGTGGCAATGGAAAAGCTGAAGATTAACCTAGGGGGAGCACAAAAACCTTTGTCTTAAGTTCTTACCTCTATTCCTTGCAGCATAATTAGTTTTCAGCAGCAGAAACTGTGCACAACAGGTCAGCTGAACATGGTAGCAGCACCGGGAAAAACTGGAAAACCAGCTCTCTGAAGGAATACTCGTTCTAGGATGCTCTTTAGGCAGAGGTTGAAAACTCAGTGAAGAGATGGAATGAAAAACATATTACACAGAATAAACACAGCAGCAATTTTAGTTGTTATTTGCAGAAGAGGAAGTAGTGCTCTGCAAGCAGCACAAAGACAAAAACAGAAGCTATAAGGGACAGTTGCTCTAATGCCATGAGTAGGGAATTATCTTAACTGAGGGTAGGCTTTTGTCTCTAAATCTTTTTGAAAAGTCAGTTCTGAGGAAAGGCAGAGTGAGTGCTACTAAGGTTTTGTAATGTCACTGCCTACTGTTGGTTTGATACAGTGACCCAGCTCAACAGTTTCCATAACAATTCCAGTGATACTGCTTCAGTCAGAGAATGTTGTATAAGAAAACTATCATTCTTCTTAGCCCTGAGAAATTATAAATCCCCTTTCAGATATATCCCCACATTTGCATTTTTGTAGCAGCACCATAATGCATGCTTATGTTCAATTTAGCACTCCCAAGATCCTGCTTCTCTAATACTGTTTCTTAGTCAGCATTCCCACATTTTATGTTTTTCACTGTTGGCTTTTACACTGAGTGAGAACCCCTTTGCATTCATCTTGATTGCATTTTACTCTGCTAACATCTGCCTCTCTGTTAACTGCTCTACTTCCTACAGCCTTTTATGTCCAACTCCACAAATGTTAGCAAGCCCTCCTAGATTAATTTTTGTCAACAAATATGATAGCTGCAGTCTCCATTCTTTCCTTCATTTGTTTTATTTTCTCATGACTATTTTCTTGCTCAGTTTTTTCACCAGTGCACCCATTGTTTCAGAACCTCGTGAAAGTCATATAGCTCTGAATCTATTAGATCTATTAAATTTCCTGTTTTCACTGATTTGTTTCCTGAAAACATTCAGATAAGTAGGGGTGCAAAAACGCAGACTTCAGTGAGTGAGCTGTGTCACAACCTGTGTATATTCATAGACCAGGCTTGTAAATGCCACATAGCATTTCCTCTAATGTATTTTTGCTTTCAGTAAAAGTGTTTTTAGTATTTTTACTATCAGTGATCTGATATCTCTCTGCTTACTCCACTCTGAAAAATGGGAGTGTCTTATTTACAAGCTGTACCTCGTTGTGACTGCAGTTCTCCCCATGTGCACCAAATTGATCTGTCGGGCACCTGCCCTCTTCCATGCTCCTATACTTCCTCTTATTCTTTCTTAACACTCAAGTTGACTGCCACCAATTCTGAAACCTCTTTTGCTAGTTCTTTATGAATTTTGCTGTCTGGTACTGCTGGCTTTACCCATTAAAGCTCCAAAAGGCAGTGAAGGAACCGAGTCACACCTGCCAAATGCAAGCCACTGACTAGCCAGGCTTGCTCCTGGAGATCTAGCTAAAATTTTGGAAAAGGTACTTATCTAAGGGAAGTCTCTTTTTCAGATTCTCTCCAAACATGATCTTCATGCAGGCAATTAAAAAAAAATAATTAAAAAGCAAAAGATAATACCAAGGTCATCACACCATCCTGTAGGGCTTGGTGAGGAAAGAAAAGCTCTTCATGGAGGAGAGTGAATTATCAGAATGAAGGAAAGAAAGGAAAACCTTCCTACTCTTACTATGCTACCCTTTTGTATGTTAAAAAATTACAACATACAAGAGAAACAAAAGTTTTGGGAGAAGGAAGCTATTAAGGATATAATTTAAGCTTCAGAAATTTTTATTGCCTTCAAACTCCTTAATGAACTGTATTTCCCTCTTCCAACAACGTGGAGCATAAAAGGTACAGAGGTGACGAGTAGCTGTTGGTTTTATGGACAAGAGGCCATAAACCTGCAGCCTGGGCTAAAAGCAGATTGACTGAAAATGCCTCGATTCACTGCATAGCACAGCAATATTTTTAGGGCCATATTCTGTTGTCTGGTGAATTAAGGCACATATGGACCAAAAGTTAAGAGGCTGTTCTTTACTCCCACTGCAAACTGGCTGAAGGAATTTATTCCTGGTATTCAAGAAAGTTAAGCAGCCTCTCTCACCAATCACACCAAAGATATGGGCTAAAAGGTGACAATTCATTATCTTCACTTTTACTCCCTGGCTCAGTATAAACTTAACACAGTTTGCACTATTTCCTGACAGTGAATCATAACTAGTGGGGTTTTTTTCACAAATCAATTCTTTCTCAACTGAGCAGCAATTTTCAACTGTTAGGAAAACTTTAAAAGTGCAAATTTAGATCTCCCACTTCCAGAAGCTTTTCTTTTAGTTTCTGAAGTTCTTATGTATCTAGTAGTTTTAGCTTTCCAAAGACAGGAACCTGACTAGGAGACTGCAAGCTATTTTAAAAGCAATTTAAAATTTAAAACTCTTAATGCCTTTTGTACAAAAGCAGCTTTACAGACAAGTTCACCATTAGAAATGTGAAGCCCAACTGTTGATGTTCACATATTGTTCAAAAATATAATGTTTACCACACATTTTAAGTGTTGAGGCTGGGAACAAACTCAAGAAGCAGAGTTTGTAGAAGAAAATTCCTAAATTTTTTTTATTCAAATTAGGTTATATGTAACTTTGGGCAATTTTACAGCATTTTGAGCATTTTAAGGATTGATAATTTTGTCATATAACTGTTCTCATGACAACAGTCTATGTAGATCAGAAGAAAGCTGTCTTTTTACTTCCAGAATGTTACACAAGCAAATGAGGGAGGTAAGGCTCTGGCACAGGTTGCTCAGAGAAGTTGTAGTACTTGCATGTGAATCAGTACATCTAAAATGCCTGTAATTTAGTTTATGAACCTCTACATAAATATTACAACACACTTAATGCTTCCAGTTCTAGCCACTGCTTTTTGGCTATTCTGCTACTAATGTCTCCTGCTATAGTTAAGAATGCTGGGAAGGAATTTCAGAACCAAAAACAAAATCTTGAGCCACCTTTACTGTTATTTAAATGCTCATAATTTTTTTTTTTCAGACAAGAATACAAAATGAAGAATATTAACCAGGATCAACTGTATATATTACCTCTTAACAATCACATCCTTGACAGCATATACTTGGTTGGGCCAGGGCATTTACCAAATTAAAAAGTTTTAAAAGTACAATGAAATTTCAAAGCAGAAGAGGCATGTAGCTTTTACAGATAACCTGACAGAACTTCTATTTAATTTGTACCATGGTTTTCCCACAGATACATTATACATTTTAACACAAAAATCAGACTGATTTATATTGCTTTGACTGTGGCTTTTATCCATTCACTGACAAATTGAATTTCGCACAGGTTTACACAAAACCCCACGAAATAGTAGCAAGTGAAACAAGTCTTTGGATTTTCTCAAACTGTTCTAACAATTCAAGTGTCACTGCCCTACAAAGAAACACTTACTCCAACAGTTAATGGAAGACCAAAATCAATATTCAGGGCAATTTTTTCTTTATAAATCAGTGAAAGCCTGCAACATCAATTACTTCTCCCTGGCATAAGATCTCAGTGGGAATTGTACAGGTCACACCAAGGCTGATTTCAGTCAGGTGTGTAAGTTTAAACCAGAAAAGAAGCAGAAAAGAACTCGTGCTCCCCCACAGCAGATGATAGACAAGCAGTAGGCAATCTGAAATGAGGTTAATGCCGACACTCTGCCTCAACAGAATTATCCTAACACCCTGTTCAGACAGATTTGTATCAAAATTCTCTCTACTCTTAGCTTCCACAGAATTAAGCTGGATATTCCATATCCCATGCATCCCCTTCCTTGAGAGCCAAGCTCCTCTTCTGCTTTCCTCTATGATGCCTCCTCTCCTGAGACTTTCTTGTCTCATTCACTCTTTCTCTGCATTCTTTCTGAAGAGGTCTGTAAAATTCTGGTTTTGCTCAACTTAAGAGTCCTGAAAATCAATCCCAGGAAAACCCAGAATAGTAAGACAAAAAGGAACTAAGCAATGTAGAGTGAGCTAAGAGGTTCTCATGCAGCTTGTCCCAAACAGAGTTATATGAAAGGCCACCCTGGGTTCTCTGTGTGACACCAGCCATTTTTCTAGATGACTATTTTGCAATGAATTACAGTATAGTCCAAAATACTGCAAGAGGTTAAAGCATTTGGGCAAAACCTAACACCAGTTTATCCTAATGAAAGTGAGCACTCCAATACTCATGATCAGTCCTGGTTTTCTAAACCAGATAATCCAACAGAATGAGAGTTCTATTTGTAGCATGTGAATAACATTTTAGTAATTATTAACAATTAATATTGAAACTAAAACAACACCTGCCCAAGAAAGTTTAATTGAAACGTAACAATACAGAAGAGAGAAAGGCAAGCATTCTTGTGGGATTTTGTTTCATGCTCTGGTAATGTCAAATAGTACCCATAACTCAGAAAGCAGTACCAAAAACTAAAAAAGGTAAAACAAACTTCTTCCAGCAGTGGAAGATTTCAAATGCTGAATAAATTAATGGCTACATTAATTGAGAAAGTCAGGATGCAAAAATTATCTCAGCACTCAGTTGTTTGCAGTTCCTCACAAAAGCTTTTTCAGTTTTGAACATCGATAAGAGCTGCCATCTGGCTGAGAGCAAGTGGCTATCAGATATATATAATGCACTGCATAATTAGGGCAACAATGATAAATTGGTCCCTGACCACACAGAGCAGAATTTGGTGAGGCCATGCAGTGCCCAAATGAGCATTTATTTCCATCATAAGATTGCCTTAGCTGTACTGTGTATCAATGGCCAGTCACTGCTGTCTTAAAGGGTTCTCAGACTCTTAAGCTCATTCCTGCCAATTCCTAACCACCTGATCAGCCTAAACCACATATACATTAAATATGATATAATGTTTCTTTAACTTCTCCGACACATCCCATGTACAGGTCTCACAGATGTTTTGCAGGACAATCAGGAGTGGTGCTGCAAAGCAAGTGGAGCAGGAATTGCTTAGAGCAGGCAGGACAGCTGGCCTGAAGCAGCTGCAAAGTATTATAGAGACAGGACATGAGACAGCATAGAGGAGGCCAAACCCTGTCTTTCAACTTGTGCCTTTCTGCTGCTTTCTCCTGATAAGCTGTTTTTCTCTTCTGGTTATTGACTGTGTAAATTACATTATACAATCAGCACTATGTTCTAATGTAATCCTTGAACTTGGCTTTGAGAACAGGGGGGAAAAATTGGTAAACAGAGCAATTCCATAGTCTCATAATTTATTGGCACAACTGGAATTCAAATTTGGCTCTCCCACAATGTTAATAAGTGCCACCATAAAACCAGCCTATGAATTAGTTTGAAATAGGCTTATCCCATTTTTTTCCTGTGTAAACTAAACAATAATTAGAGCAGAATTTGAACAATGGTTTGCAACCAGGAGAGCACCAAAATCACATCTTCTGAGTCCATCTCTACCTTCAACAGCTGAGAAACTTTTCCTCTCCAACAGCTGTATTCTTACACAATGCTTAACGTTTAATGAGCAGAATTTATGATAAAGCCACTTAAACCAGAACTTCTGACCAGATCTGACTCACAATCTTTATTTCTCGGGGATCTAAAATGTCCAGTAAAATGTTTTTTAATGCCTAAGAAAATTTCCAAGAGTCTGATTAAATGAGGCAGAAACTAGACACATGACTGATTTAGCATTTGGAGACTACATTTCAGCAAGATCTCACACAGTTCCTTTCTAACAAGCTAATTAATTTCCACTAAATAAAATATTATAAAAATACAGGATTCTGAGAAGGAACTGTAAGAGAACTTATTTTTAACAGGCGAATGCAACTTAATAAAGGAACTAACTTAATAAAACAAACAACTCCAGGAACCCATCATCACGAAGCAAAAATGGATTACACTTGTTCTGTATTGAAGAATTATGACAAACTTCCAGTGGAAATTGCTATATGAAAGTAGAGGACAGATTGAAAACCACTGTTGCTAGGGTCAATGCAAATGGACTTTGTTTTCCCTTCACACACATTCCAACTTCCATTAATCTCTCTGGATGTTTGGAGGTGCTTATCAGGTCTAAAGCATCCCAGTTTACAATATTATAGCAATAATTTATTAATGTTTAATATCATATTGTTGGTAATTAATAATTATGATTTATAAGTTCATGAAACCTAAACATCTCTGTATGTTTAGAGCTGTTTATTAGAGCTAATTAAATACACTGGACATTGCCCTAAGTATCCACGGTAAAAAAACAATTCCTCCATGATTAAGAAGTAATTGTGATAAAATGCTAAGTCTGTATCTTTGCTAAAGACCAAACAAGGAAAATAAAAAGACTGAAAACAAAACACATCCATAAAGCCCTCTAAAGGAGAGAACCCTAGGCTGAAAAAATCTCATAGCAGTGATTCAGTCTCTCTGCTTTTGAGGTATTTGGCAAGGAACCCCCTGATATTATTAAATTATGAAGATCTAGTACACATGGTTGTCTGTTACATCTGTTGATTTGGGATTTTGTGTGTGTGTTGGGGTTTTTTCCCCCTCATGGTTATCACCTATTATTTTTCTCCATGTATTTTATATAAGTTCTAAAGATAGTTCTTCCTGC
>JAWWLV010000293.1:3265-17321 GCA_035041135.1 Platyrinchus mystaceus | reverse complement strand
GAAAATTGAAAGTAAAAATTACAATTAAGATTAAAATTTGAAAATTAAAATTAAAAATTTCCATTTAAAATTGCCGTTTAAAACTACAATTAAAAATTGCAGTTTAAACATTGCAATTAAAAATCACAATTAAAAACCACAATTAAAAATTGCAATTAAATATCACCATTAAAAATCACAATTAAAAATTGCAATTAAATATCACCATTAAAAATCACAATTAAAAATTGCAATTTAAAATTACAGTTTGAAAATCACAAATAAAAACTCAGTTTAAAAATTGCAATTGCAATTACAATTGCAATTAAAAATTCAAATTTAAAAATTGCAATTTTTTTCCCTTTTTTAAATTTATTTTTTTTTGTTTGGTTGGGTTTTTTTAATGAAAGGTGTCATGTTCCAAATGAAATGCTTGGAAACTTGCTGGCAGCATTACAAGCCTGCCTGAAATATGCTGAGAAAAGGGGGAGAAAACTGGGGTTTAGAGAAAGAAAATAATAAAAAAATTATAATAAAATAAAAAAATAGCAATTTTGGCCACCTGGGCACACATTGGAAAGCAAAGCAAATATTTATGATCTTTAATAGCTAAAAAGGTTTTGGGAACCCTGTTCTGGTGACAGTGGTGACATTCAGATCCCTCAGATGTGGCCCCAAGTGACATCTGAGACCTTCAGGATGTTCAGGAGATGAGACAAAAGACCTTGAAAATCATGACCTGAGATTTTAAGGGGAAAAAAAAAGCTCTTAATACTCCTTTTGAGCATGAATATGACAAATCCCCACAACATTTCTGCCGTTATCGTGCAACCATTGCTCTAAAAACATTATGTCACACGTTTGGAAATTCAGATTTTTAGCATAAATCACAAAACATCCCAGCCAAGTGCAGCTCTTGTAATTCCTTTGGGTACATGGATAGAAAAAGCAAAGTTCAATTAAATAAAATAATTTTTACAAACAAAGTTGTTTTCCAAGGAGGAAAATAAACTTTGTCTGAGGAAGAAAATAAACTTTTTCTACAGGAAGATTCCAGAGGGATTTCTGGGCAGGTTTTCTCTGCCTTGAACCAGGAAAAGTTCGGATTTAAGGAATGGGAAGCAGATCCAAAGGGAAGTTTGGTCCGTTCTGGTTTTGTTTCCCTTTTGTTGCTCGTTTGTAGGACCAAATTCCCGAAGTCTGGAATGTTTTATGGGATCCTCACATCCCAATAGTGGTTGTACAATTTTGCCAGGGGGTGTTTTTCCTCTCTAGGTTTAGATTTGCAGAATCTCAGATTTAGAGACAGCTTAAAAATAAAATTAAAAGTACAATTTTGTTCAGGGTAGAAATAATGAAACACCCTGAATTAGGGGAAAATATACATTTTTACTTTCCCAATCCTTATAATATAGATTATTTTTACATTCCCTAACCTTATGATATAGATTTATGGGAGCATTAATCATGGATTTAAAGGAACATTTCCACCCATTTGCTGGCAGAGACAAGTCCTGCAAATAATTACTAAAATAATTATTTATATATAATATAAATATATTTTATATATATAATAATGAATAATAATACAATATAATATATAATATATATTAGAATAATTTAATAATAATAATAAAATAATAATATATATAAATATATATATTAAAAATACATTATATATATAATTCTCTTTAGGAAGAGAAAAACAACATTTTCAGTCCTCACACAAAAACAACCCCCATCCTTTATTTTTCATGTTTTCTGATCCCATTACCTTGGATATATTTGTCTCATTTTTTTATCAAAAAAAGCATCAAAATAACTAATAATTATTATTTTTTATCTTTTTTTTTTTTTTTTTTTAATATGAATTGCCAGTAAATTGTCAAAATGCTGAAAACCAGATGTTTAGGTGCAGGTTGAAGACCCAGCTGGGTTCTCCTTTATCCACACACTCCAAAATCAGGTTTCCCCACACAAGGATTGAAACTCCACCACCCTCAGGCTCGTTCAGAGGACGTTGGAGTGAACGGGAAAAGCAGATTTCCAGCTGCCCAGGGAAAGGATTCGGTTTCCCTGTGTAGGAGAAGCACGTGGCACGAGGCTTGTTTTGAACAAGGGAGCCTGAAGTGACATTTCCCTCAGCTGAAAACATCAGCAGTCCCGTCATCCCAAAAGTCCATGGCAGGATGGGAGGAATCTGGTGAATGTGTGAGCCCATGGAGCTCTTGGCATTCATGAAGTTCAAACCTGGGGGGTAAAAAGAAAGATAAATTAAAATTATTCAGGTTTGTCCCTTTTTTTTCCCATTTTTGGAGCCTGTCAGGCTGTGATGAGTCCAGAGGAGGCCCTGGAGATGCTGCCAGGGCTGGAGCCCCTCTGCTCTGGAGCCAGGCTGGGAGAGCTGGGGGGGTTCACCTGGAGAAGAGAAGGATCCAGGGAGAGCTGAGAGTCCCCTAAAGGGGCTCCAGGAGAGCTGGAGAGGGACTGGGGACAAGGCATGGAGGGACAGGACACAGGGAATGGCCCTAAGCTGAAAGAGAGGTGGTTTAGATGGGATATTGGGAAGGAATTGTTGGCTGGGAGGGTGGGGAGGGGCTGGGATGGAATTCCTGGAGAGGCTGTGGCTGCCCCTGGATCCCTGGAAGTGTCCAAGGGCAGGTTGGAGCAACCTGGGCTGGTGGAAGGTGTCCCTGCCCCGTGGAAGGAGTTGGAACAGGATGATTTTCAACATCACTTCCAACCCAAACCCTTCCTTGATCCTGTGATTCTGTGCCATCTGTCCACTGGTCGCCCCCACATTAAGGACCCCAAAACCCAGGGAAAGCACCGAGATCCAGCTTGGCTGCAATAAATGTGTGGGAAAAGTGAAATGATGGGACATAAAGAGGACTGGGAGAAGGTGGCAACTCTGCACAAGGTCTGCCTTTGCATGAGGGGTTTGAACCTGTGGGGTTTGAACACCAAAAACTCCTGGAAAAGGCAGGAAAAAAAACTCCTGTAGGAAATCTGGGTGAATCCGGTTCGCTGTCACCTCCCTGTGCTCCTGGTTCCCCCTCAAACCTTTGAATCCATGGAGAATTCCCAGTCGTGTTCCTTATGGTCAGAACACCGTCCCACACAGGATATGCTGTGTATTTTCATGGCCATTTTCAAGGCTTTTCAGTGAGTCCCAAACCACTTTTGACCAAACTATTTAAAGTCCAGGAGAGGGAATGAAGCTGCTTTAGCACCAAACATGGGCTGAACTAACACACGTCCCATCTTAGCCAGGACAACTCCCAGAATGCACCTAAACTCCTCCATAAGGTTAATATTTCTCTCTTCTGCATCCTTGGAATCATTTGATTTCCTTGTGGTGACTTTACTGCAGGAATAAACCCCTTAATACCACCCCAAAAGCAACCAGTGTTCCTTAGACATCCCATCCCCATAACCTGATGCCAAGTTGAAGAATGGTATTTATAATTTATTTATTTATTTTTTTTTTTTTTTTTAGGCTTTTCATGGAAATTAAATGGGGAAAAAAGGGAATTGTGAAACTATTTCAGGACAAGATGAACAGAGAAAATTTCTCTCAGAAAAGAAAAATAATATTTTCATTCACATTAAGAAACAGCTGCCCTTAATTATCCTAAAAGTGAAATAAAGTGATAGGCTGTTCTAAGAACTCTTAATTATCCTAAATGTGAAACAAAGTGATTTGACAATTCTAGAAACTATTCTAAAGTTGCAACATTCATTTTTAAGAGCGAGACACTTTCGACACCTGAGGCAACATTGATGGAATTAATAGAAATAAAATTAACAGAAAAAGATTAAACACACAGAGGATAAACAAGACATTGCAAGATGACAAAAAAAAATTCCTCCAAATATTTCACTGAACTTTTTGCCTTGGGTTGTTGTTTTGTTTGGGTTTTTTTTTTCCCCAAATATTTGCTCTTATCCCCTGATTAAAGATAAACAAGAAGATCTTTGAGAAGAAAAACGTTTTTCCATGAAAAGAACGACGTGGGTTTCCGTGAATCTCCCGGATTCCCAAGAACTCCTGGAAGGTCATTCCCAAGCAGCCACTTTTGGAACACACATCTCCCCTCTGATTTTTCTCTCCTCCACGGCAGTGCAACAACATCGCAGGACCATTTGCCACGAATTCCTTTTTCCCTCCACCACAAGTGAGTTTCAAGTTTTATTGTTGCCATAAAAGTGCTTTATGTGGCTTTTCCCAAGGCCATTTAGAGCTCATGAGCCGCTGGAAAACAGGCCTTGGCCTCAGTGTCCAACCCAAGCATTCGCTGCGGATCGTTGGTGGTCCTTTTCCTGCCCCAGAGGGCTCAGAAATCCGGAGGCAATTGGCAATTTTATGGATTTGTTTAGTGGATAAGGAGAAGGGAGGCATGGCCTGATTTGTTTGGCCAACCTAGAGCTGAAGTGCAGCTCCATGTGAGTCTACAGATTCCAGGCAGGGAATTCCCAACACTTTGGCCAAACACAGGGGGTCTTTCGGGCTGTCACCTGTGGAAAAGATGGGATCTGAGCAGTCCAAAGGCTGCTGGGAGACCAGGTGTGAATATCCACCAGCAGAGATGTCTTCTGCACACAGGGAGGGTCATGAGTGGTAAGAAATCAGTCTCCTTCTGCTCCAGGATGGTTGGAGAAGACTCCTGAACACACCTGTATTGTAGCTCCTGCTCCAAAAAAATCCAGGCTCTGATTTACTTCACATCCTTTGTTGAAGAGACTAAAAGAGTCTGGGATCTTTGCTGGCCCAGAAACACAGCTGGAAGAAACTGGAAGTTGATAGAAGATGAATCAGTAGAAAATATCCTGGTGGGACCTTTGGGAAGGTTGTGGGATCAATTTTCTTAGGGATTGATCCATGAAAAGAGTCTCTGCCTCAATGCTGGTAGTTTAGGGAGTGACTTGATTGGTATGGAATAATTACAGCCCATCTCTGGACTGGATTCTCAGGATCTATTCAGTTTGACCTCCAGAAGCATTGAGGGAATCATGGAGATGGTCATCCTGCACTATCCTTATCCTTTCCAGAGGAACAAGGACACCTCTCCAGGCTTTTCACTGCTGGACAGGCTGAGATTGCCCAGGTAACTTTTGTGTGCAAGATGCCAATGGGATATTTTGGACTGGGATCCAAGAGATGATTTTATTTGACTTTATCTCTCCCATTCCTCAAAAAAAAGAGAGTCAGAAAACCAACAATAAAATTGAAAAAAACAAAGTAGCAGCAGCGAATGTCTGTAAGATTTTGTCCAATTCCTCCTTCTCTCCTTGTCCTTTTTCCAGTAGTGCAGCTCTAGTGTGCTGACCTGGAAGGCTGGAAGATTTCATGTCATCCCATTCCCACAGATTGAAGAAAAATTGCCTTCAAGTCCTTTTTTAACAGGCAGGAGAAGGGGAGGTGGGGGAGGCAAAGGGCAGATTTCTCACTTCCTGGCGAGTGCCTTGGCTTCCAAGGGCTGGGGTGGAACCCCCAGGTTAGTCAGAGCCTGGAGACAGATCAGACAGTGCCTTCTGTGAACAGAACATGTCAGAAGACAAGAGAGCCCATCCCACAGTTGGGTTCCCAACCCACGTCATCAATTAAACTCATTAAGAAGTGAAATTCGGAGCAGCGTGAGACACGAAGTGAAAAGCTTTGCGAACGAGGCCTCCCCACAGAGCCTTTCAGGGGTTTGTGGGAGGTCCTTCTGCCTCTGCCCTGCTTTCCCACCACCTCCTGGCACTTCCTGCACCAACTCCATCCCCTCAGAATCCCAAAGAAAGTCCCTTTTTTTTTTTTTTTTTTTTTTTTTCCCATCACTTCTGAGGCTTCATTGTGTCTTTGCTCCCGGCCACCGGCGAGGCTCCAGCTCCCCTCGGGGAGTGTCCCAGTCCATCCTCATTCCCTGGGCTCCAAGCCAGATGTCTCTCTCCCCTCTCTGCTTGTTCCCTGTTTTCCAGAAGCTTTTCCCAACTGAGCCAGTTCAGGCATTTTCAGGAAGGAATTTCTTCCTCCTCCCACAGGGCTCTGTTTGGCACAGCCAGGAAAAGGTGGGTTTTTCCTTTCTGACCATCAGCACTCTCCACAGAAAATGTGCTTTAAGCTTTTATCATATAACTAAACTCTTCCCCCTTCCCACAAAAAATCCCTTCTCACTCTCCCCTTCATCCCTGTTACATAATCAGGTGCCATATGAAGAACAATTCCATGGAATTTTAGAATGGTTTGGGTTGGAAGGTGAGGTCATCTCATTCCACCCGCTGCCAGGGACAACTTCCACTGTCCCAGGTTGCTCCAACCATCCAACCTGGCCTTGAACAATTCCACGGGTGGGGAATCCACAACTTCTCTGGGAAACCTGTGCCAGGACCTCCCCACCTTTGGTAAAAAGTCTTTGCCTTTCTCGTGTGGCCTTTTTATACTGAAAGGCCTCCACAAGCTCTCCCTGGAGCCTCCTCATCTCCAGGCTGAACAGTTCCTAACCCCAACTCTTAAAAGCATCATCCAGAGGGATGTTCCAAGGGAAAATGAGGTGCCCCCATGGCAGGGTGAAAGAGGACAAGAGAAGTACCATGGATAGAAAAAAAAGGAAGCAGGTGAAAGAAACTGCCAAGTTAATTATCAAGGGGGTAATTACCAAGTTAATTGTCAAGGGGAAACCCAACCTCTCCTTCCTCCTCACATTTTCAAGGAAGCAGTGGAAGTCTGGCTGGCAGGAGGATTTTTCCTTTGGAGCAAACACTGACGGTCCAACAGTAATTAATAATCCCAGAGTGGCATCCCTGGCACACACAGGGCAGGATTTGGAGCTGTTTATGTCTCTTGGCTTGATTGTGCCCCACTTGATGCCAAACCTTTGCCACTCACTAACTCAGGCACTTGGACAAGCCTGGAGCTATTTTTTATTTTTTTTCTGCCAGATGTTTTCTATTTGGAATGGCACCTTTGGAGCTGCTTCTGGGGTGTCTTCCAAACATTCCTACTGTCCATGTTCAGCTGTTAAAGCTGAGCTTTGTCCCTCTATACCCATCCCAAAACATCCCAGATGCCCAGTGTGGTACGTGGATACTCCGTGGAGAGCATGGGGTGGTTCTTGTCTTGCACTGAGCACTGAGAAATGCAGGAAAAGGAGCGGAAAATCCATGTGCCTTGAAGTGTGGAGGAGCAGGAAGGGCTGTTGTGTCCTTGTGGGATACAGACCTGGCTGAGGAGTCACAGGAGTTTGTAGAATTTCACTGTAAATGCCCAACAATCTGCATTTTGATTTCTTTGCATCGACTCCAATCCAACCTGCTTGGAATAAAATGGATCCCACCACTCCTTCCATGACCCCGGGTGTTCATCCCAGGATGTACCTGCTGCTCACATTCCCTCTTGGGCAGCTCTGCCATGGGGAATCGGGGCATCCATGTGCTGGGAATTGCCTTCCTCCTTTTTGGACAGAGTTGGTTTTCCCTTGGATCCTTTCCCTTCCCTGATTCAGTGTCCGTGCAATGATCTCAACCCTAAAAAAAGAATGGGGCAGGACTGGGAAGGCAGAGATAGGAGGGAAAGGGAGCACTGGCTGGGAATAGTGTGGCAATACTACCCTAAAGTGCATAAAATTAAGGATTTACAGGGATCATCCACCACTGGTTTACTTTTTTTAAAATTAAACCAGTTCTGCATAATTAAAAGTATCCAAATTGGAGAATTAAATGTATGCAAGGAAATGGGCTCAGAAGCCACAAAAAAATAAAGGAAGAGGGTTCTTTTTATGTACAGACTGAAAATGCTATTTTTTCTCTTCTTAGAAAGGAGATATTTTAGTAATTATTTGCAGGACTCGTCTCTGCCAGCAAATAGGTGGAAATGCCCTTTTAAATCCATGATTAATGCTCAGATAAATATCATGAGGATTGGGAAGTGCAAAGAAAGACTCGCAGGTCACACTCACGGAGAAGTTACAAGCTCTTGCGCAATAATTAGGCACAGAAATTAAATTAAATCAACATTAAATCAACTAAAACAGTCTGGCTGGCAGTGCCAAGGGCCCCGTGGGGATTGATGGATCCTCCTCCCACATTTTGCTCCCCTGATGGTTTTCCCAGAGTCGGTCACTGGGTTCACTGAACTTGAAGCCTCTCCCCTTTCCATGGATCAGGTCCATGGATCAGGTATTTCTTGCTGGCACGGACACGGGATTGTTCCTTGCCAATGACTCAGTGCTGGCAGCAGGGAAGGCACTTCCTGAAAAAAAACACGTTGCACGTGGAGAGCTGTGCAAGTTGGGCACAGAATCCTCGGCTGCCTTGGCAGCAGGGACAGGGATAGGAGGCTGGAAAGGGAAGAGAGGGGCAGGTGCCGGATTTTGGCTGCAGATATCCCGGAGCTGGCCTTGGTGGAGGAAAAGGAAAAATAAAATAACCCCCTCCCCGCCCCCCTGAATTTCCGTTCTGCCACTGTCAAAGGGTGAGTGTGGGATAAACAAAGGGTGAAATGAGAAGGAGGGAGGAGGAAGGAAAAGATTAGGAGTGGGATTGTGGCAGGAGAAAAGAGCAAGAAGGATGGTTGGAATCCCATCTGGATATGGGCCTGGAAGTGACAGGGAAATTTAGAGAGGGTTGGAGTAGAAGGTGTGTGTTGAAGTCGTTCCCTCACCATCTGAGCAACTGGGAAAAAATCAGTTAAATATCCCTTAACAAACCCAGGGGTTCCCTGAACCACACATGGAACTCCTCTTCAGCGTTCCCAAATTCCTTGGGAATATTTTGTTTTATATCTGTGGATATCAGCGCCCCTTCTCAGCCACAACGTTGAAGTTTTCTCTGAAGTTTAAAGCAAAATTTAAACATTTAAATGTCTGCACTCACCATTCCTCCAGCTGCTGAATTCCTAATGGAAAACTTGATTGCTGAATAAATAGGATTTGCCTTTTATCCTGTTTCTGGAGAGCTGGATGGATGGGAGGGCAGCACAGCTTTCACTGATGCTCAGCAAGCGACTCGTTGGAGTTCGTCCCGTGCCAACAGGTCTTTCCTTGGCTGGAACATTCCCATGGAAGTACATGTGGATTCTCCATGGATTCTACACCATGTGAGGGTGTAGAAGGAACCATTTCAGTCCCAAGTGACCTCTGGAACTGGGCTCCCCCCCTGCCAAATTCCCAAGGGCCTCCTTGCCTTGGGAAAACAAAAAAAGCCTTTGGATTCTTGCGCTTGGTTTACGTGGATCCAGATCCTTGTCCTGGAATCCATTCCTTGCCTGGAGCAGATCATGGAGTCCCATCCCTGGAGGAAAATCCCGGAGGAGGGAGAACCTTAATTAATTAATCAATGCTCCAACAGCATCTCGGCACCCTCCACAAGCATGGAATGCTGCAGATTCCCGGGATTAATGTGGGCCCTCACTTTGTGCGTTCACACAAAGCTATTTTATATTTCTATTTGTATTTCTGTTTGTATTTCTGTTCACACGAAGCTATTTTATATTTCTATTTGTATTTCTATTTGCATTTCTGGTCACATAAAGCTATTTTAGGGAAATATCTCAAGGAAGATGTAAGTATTTGATTTGTTGCATTTACAATGGGAGGGTAAGAAAGGCAAACCCAACATTTTCCCCATTTTTAAATGCTGAGGGTTCAGCTTTGGGGTTTTTGGGTTGTTTTTGTCTTTTTTTTGTTTTGGTTTGGGGTTTTTTTGTGAGTTTTTTTTTGTTTGGCTTGTTTTAGTTTTATATATTTTTTCTCTCTTTTTTCTTTTTCTTTTTTCATTTTTCTGTTTTCTTTTTTCTTTTTCCCCTTTTTTTCTTTTTTCCTTTTTTCTTTTTTCTTTTCTTTACTTTTTTCCTTTTTTTCCTTTTTTTATTTTTCTTTTCCTTTTTTCTTTTTTCATTTTTATTTTCCTTTTTGATTTTTCTTTTTTATTTTTCCTTTTTTATTTTTCTTTTTTCTTTATTTTCTTTTTTCTCTTTTTTACCTTTTTAAAATTTTTTCTTATTTCTTTTTTCTTTTCTTTTTCCATTTTCTTATTTTTTCCCTTTTTTCCTTTTTCCTTTTTTCCTTTTTTTAAATTTTCTATTTATTTCCCTTTTCTTTTTCCATTTTCTTATCTTTTCTCCCTTTTCTCCTTTTTCTTTTTCTTTTTTTTCCCTTTATTATTTTTTCCTTTATTCCCTTTTTCCTTTTTTCCTTTTTTCTCTTTCCTCTCTTTCCTTTTAACATTGATGCCCCACCAGAAAGTGACACAAATTCTGCTTAAGCAACAAAAAAACCCTAAAAATAAAAATATCTTGCAAAGACTCTGAGCTCCATTTTTGTTCCCTTCAATGCCACATCAATTGGGAAGTGGGAATTCAGCAGGAATGACACTGGGATTATTATTATATTGCCTTGCTTGGAAAGGACTTGACATGGAAAAGCAGAAGAAGCCCAAAAATTCTTCCTATGGTGGGTATTGAATTTCCTTTGCAAACATGGGAAGGGAGGGGGAAAAAAACAACTTATAACTCACCATAAATATTCCAGACAAAGCCAAATGTCATTTTTGGGCTTGTTTGACTTTCTGATTCATTTTCACGCTTGTTCATCCCAGCTTAAAAGACAGGGATAAAGGACTGGACAAATAAAAGGAATAAAAGATAATAAAAGGAGTAAAAGACAGGAGAAATGGATGTGTTGATCTGGATCCTCTGATCTTTTCAGGTCCTCTGAGATGAAATGATCCAATTTAGGTTGATTTTCATTCTGATTCTGTCATAATTCTCAATAATCCCTTCCTGGGTCAGCCCAGAGACAAAGCAGATTTAATAGATTTCATGAGGAAGATTCTGCAAAGCTTTGTGTGCCTGGGACAGAATATGAGATATTTTGACTAATTTTGAATTTATTAATTACTTCATGTGCTTTACTGCTTTATCAGGATTTTTTTAATATCCAAAATTTCTTGTGGAAATGAATATGTTATAGCTTGATGTTGCTCTGCTGCTGAACAGTTCCTTGGCTTCATCCTGGTCGGATTTTGGATGGATTTCTTCACCGAGGGAGTGGTGAAGCATTGGAATAGGGAAGTTGTGGAGTTGCATTCCAGGAAATATTCCCTTCCCCCCCAAAAAAAAAGGGGTTGATGATCTTGGAGGTCTTTTCCAACTTCCATGACTTTGATTCCTGGTTTATCTGCTGTTCGTGAGCCAGGTTTGAGGTTAATCCTTCAGGAACTTCCACCACGTCCATTTCCAGGGAATGCAGATTTATTTAAACATTTTGGGTGCCCAGGCAAGGGTGGTTTTAGCAGTGGAAGGAAAACATCCCCTCACATTCAGATTTCAGCAGGTAAAACAAAGCCAGAGCGTGACTTGGATATTTCTGTGGTGGGGAAATGAAGGAAAATAAAGGAAATGAGGAAAACAAGGGGCTCATGGTGGGAAAAATCCCACTCAGGATGAGGAGACATTTCATAAGACCCTTCAGAAGTGTTGAAAAATGTGGGGTTTTAATTCATTTTTCCTTAAGATCTTGTCCTTGCTCCCTGAAATGCAGGTTTTTCAGGCAGCCTTGGAGAGACCTTTAATATGGAATTATCGAGCAGTTCATCAGTCATCCCAAAAAAAAACCACCCTGTGGAAAAGGGTCAAATTGCTGTGAAATTCCCACACTCCCCAAGAGGAGGGAACTGAATCTCAGGAAGAGGGTTCTGAATTGCAGCATCTTCAGGGATTCCTCATGGAATGGGACCCTCTGTCCTCATCCTCTGTCCCTGGAGCACCATCTGAGCCGAGGAGGGAAGTTCATGGAGGAAGAAGGACACGGAAAAGCCACTAATTTGCTTCCCTGCTGGGGAGGAAGGAAAAATAAAGCTCTCCAGCTGTGAGAGATGGAATCAAGAGGGAGACTGGGCTTGAATTTCCTTGGAAAAAAAAAAAAAAAGTTTCCAGCTGCTGCTGGGTAGGTTTGAAGCTGCATTTCAGATGATTAAACCCAGAAGCTGAGTGGAAAAAATTGGATTTCTCAGCAGAAATGAAAAAACCCTGTGAAGGTGAAATAGAACCAGAACCAAATAGAACCAAACTCTCTGATCTGTGCTAAAATCCTGGGATTTTATGGGAAAATGATCCAGCTATGAGAACAGATGGATCCAGGCCGGAATCCTCTTTCCTCCCTGAAGGTCAGATTCAAAATTTGCACTGATAAATGGTAAATAAAACAAGTTTTAACCCAAAACATAAGTGGAATAATTTGATTTATGTCCAGAAGTCTAAACTCCCTTCCATCCCAAGCCAGCCTGATCTGAATTGCCTGTGGGAAACTCTCTGCTCTCCATCCCATAAAAAGGAAACCAGAGAAGCCCTAAAGCTCCAAATGATGCAACTCATCCAACCTCCAAAGTCAAACTGATTTGCAAACTGATCCAACCTCCAAAACCAAACTGATCCAACCTCCAAAATCACCATTCCCTGGGTCAGGACCTGCAGAGTCACCTTTTATTCCAACCTCTACTCTTAAATCCCCATTTCTGTCTCCCAAGGTGAAGATCAACCTCCTGGGGAACTCCGGGTGCTCAGAAATTCCATGGTTTTACCAAAGAAGAATCTTTTAAAGATTACACATATAAAAGTCACTTTTATACTCCAAAATTTGAGACCAAACCTCTGCACAACCCACTATATTCAGCTGTTTATTAGCACTATTAAATATCAACAATATTTTAGATACACAACAATTTTCCCACCAATAATAGATTTTATTACATTTTCAAATACCATTTTCCCTTTTTTATTCTCAGTTCTCACAGATTAAAGACATGTAATCGTGATTAAAGTATTTATGATGTAATACCTTATTTATCTCAGATTAAATTAATATTTCAATACATGACATGGATCAAAATATATTATTTCCACGTATATTTTCAGGTTTTGTAGCTGCACTAATTATCCAACAGCCTTTCCAGTGATTCATAAAAATGGATTCCATGGAAAGAAAACGATAAGGGTTAAAAACCTCTTTATTTCCACGTTCCTGCTCCTGCCAAAAGAACAACAGTGTAATTTGAATTAAAGAACAACCCCAAAAACCTTCATCTTACCTTAACTGGACCTGCTTTCAGCAGGTGGTTGAACTGGAAAACTTCCAGAGATCACTTTTATTTTATTCTGTCCGAAATTATTCAGGATTTGGTTATTCTCTGAGGTTTTCTTGTGTGTTTGGGGTTTTTTTTTTAAATTTGTTTTGATTGGGGTTGTTAACTACAATAATAATCTTCCACGAGAAGAGGTGAAACGTCGGTTTCTTAATATTTTAGCTGAAGATCAAATACTTTCTTTCAAGAAAAATACTTAAGAAAACAACCAAAAAAAAAACCTCAGCAAAAACCCTCATTTTTGGAGTGGAGTAGATGATTTTGATTTTAATATTTATTCCTATTTTGATCATTCCCTGACCCGTGTTACGCACAAGGTCAGACTGGAGCATCCAAATCCTCTCTTAACCAAAATACAGGTTTTCTGGGAAGTCCAATCTTAGCCTGAGGGCCTGTTTGGTGACAGCCACGACATCTGGTTGCCGTTTCCTACATGTGATGTCGTGACTGGGGGCTCTTTTTTTTGAGCCACACGTCCACCTCCACCCCGGGCTCGGCTGGGAACACGGGCAGGATTAAAGCCCCAGGGGAGGTGATTGGTGAGCAGGGCGGCAGCGGGGTCATTCCACATGAACTCATGGCAAAATCCGCCTCAACGGCTCGGGGGATGGAGGCGAGGAACTGTCAGGGGGTGTCTCAGCTCTCCTCATAAATCAGGGCAGACCCGGCAAAGCCGGGATGATCCAAGGAGCTTTGCCGTGACTGAGCGCGGGAACGGGATCCGCTGATTTAAGAGGCGTCTGCCGGCAGCTCTGGTGACCTCAGAGCTCCACAACTTCTGCCTGGGGCTGGAGCATCCCAGGCAGGATCTAATGGAGGGGGTTTGTCTGCCTCGGGAGGTCTAAGGGGGCAAAGGAAGCTGGTTTAGAGAGAATGGTCTGGGTTGGAAGGGACCTTAAGGATCATCTCACTGTGACCCCCCCACGTTCACAGAGACACAGAATCCAGAATGGTC